>VXCM01000952.1:80728-191211 GCA_014773175.1 Lucifuga dentata
ACACACACACACACACTCCTGTCAGCACCGTCTGGAGGAGGGTCCCCGTAATGAAACCTGTTCTTAGCACTTCCTTATAATCGTGGCTTCGGTGACAACACCAACAGTAATGACGGCAATTAAGAACACCAAACATTAACAAATGAGGAGAAAACTGCAATTAAAGGAATACCATTAGGCACATGCTCATGAGACTTGCATAATGGTCTTTAATAAAAATGGTGTAATTGTGATCATTATGAACCTGATTTTTTTCTAAGAGCAACCATGCCAAATGACTTTCGCATCTTTAGTTTAATATGAGGAAGATGAGCACTGTAGGTTATATGAGGAGACAGTGTGGGATCTGAATAGATTACTGATTAGGTAGTTCATAAATCAGGAAAAAGACATTTACTCTAGTTTGCCACTGGTTCCTTTTATAATCAGTCAGTCAGCTGTACTGATGGACTATGCCAGCAAAAGATCATGATGAAAAGTTTGCACAGATACGCATTAAAACAAGTGTTACTCCCTCCCTTTCTTAACTCTTCTAATCTCTTTCCTGCCCTTGCAGCTGTTTGTCATCGACAATGGAGCAGATGACTGGCGTATCGCCATGACGATGGAAAGGGTCCTGCTGATCGCTCTGGAGCTGCTGGTTTCTGCAGTGCATCCGGTACCCGGGGACTTTAAGTTTCAGTGGCGGGCACGGCTGGCCTTCTCTTATGCTCCATCACAGGCTGAGGCTGACCTGGACATGGTGCTGAGTGTGCCCATGTTCCTACGCCTCTACCTCATTGCCAGAGTTATGCTTCTGCACAGCAAACTCTTCACTGATGCCTCCTCCAGGAGTATAGGCGCCCTTAATAAGGTGTGAACAGAAGGCGTTTGTGCCGCCTTGTTTATGCATGTGTTTGTGTGTGTGTGTCTGTGTCTGTGTGCAAGTGTAAAACTGTATTGTCAAAGGCTTAGCAGGATTGAGGTAAGGAAGTTCTAAAGGTAAAAGGTCAAGAGAGCTCTGTTCTTTGAATTAAATCAGTGTCTATGCTGCTCTTTTCATCCCTGCTCTCTATTGAGCTTTTTCCTTCTGCTTTGTCCTTCTAGTCACACTGTCTGATTTCATCTATCAGTCCAAATCCCATTCTCCTCTTTCTGCTATCACTATTCACAGAGACTTAGATGTAAGTTATGGTGGATCTGTCATAATGCAATGTGAGATGGAAGCATGAAATGAAAACAAGATATTGCATACAGCTCAAATGGGGCATGAAAGAAAGGACTAGAATGAGATTGCCACATGAGTGTGTAAAGATGTTACAACCCATGGTTGGATATGAAATGACTAGAGGTCAGGTTAGCAATGACTTTAAATGATAACCATTAATGTGAAACCAGAAGGGAGTGACGTGGTGTTACATATGAGGAGAGTTGAGAGAGGACAGTGTTAGGTTTTAAATGAGTAATTTAGCAGGTTGTGAGTGTGTCTGTGTTGCTCTGTTCTGATCCTCAGGCTACACTGAGGGGGAGAGGAAGCTGAAGCTGCCATAGAAGTGTAGCTCTGACATGACAACTCATTTATCTGCTGCTTAACCCTTCCAGGGCTCAATTGTTCCTTTCAGATGATCCATCTATCAGACATTATAGTCTGCTTGTTATTGACAAATGAACCGTTTATAAAAACTACACTGAAAAGGGCCAATTACTCTGCAACACAGCTTGACCTAGTCACAGAGTGAGCTGTGACCTAGACACCAATTACAGTAAAGATTCTCCAAGTGTTGCCGCTATCAAAAGCTACTTGGAAGAGCTAATTAGTAAAACATCAAGTCTATTCGAGAAACTGGTGTACAGTATGAGGAGCAGAGCTGTGCTGTGAGAAAGTGTGCAGTGCATTGTCAAATATCAGCTTTGTGTTGCGTGCATCTGCGTGTGAATTTGTATGTATGCCTGCCTGTTTCTGTATTCCAGGTGCATTTTAACACACGGTTTGTTATGAAAACCCTCATGACTATCTGCCCTGGGACGGTGCTGCTGGTCTTCAGCATCTCTCTGTGGATCATTGCTGCCTGGACCGTACGAGTGTGTGAAAGGTCAGTTGTGGAATCGTGTGTTTATGTGTAATGCATGTGTGAAACAGAAGGATGTATTGTGATTTAACAATTAATTCAACAGAACAATTAAATTAATTTGGCAGGCGATATACAGTAATCTGGAGCATGTGTAAAACATAATTTATCTTGAGGTTTTTAGTGAGAATTTCTTACAAATTGAATTTGATCCAGGCAATGTATTATTTGTTGTTGGCAATGTGTTATTACTCTATTTTGTTTCAAGTTTCATTTAAGTTTTATTTGTCACGTGCAGCCATACAAGTATAACAACAGTGAAATGCTTTTTCTGGTAGGTTCCNTTTTATTTGTCACGTGCAGCCATACAAGTATAACAACAGTGAAATGCTTTTTCTGGTAGGTTCCCCGACTGTTTTTAAGTATAAAAATATATGCTAAAATAAATATAAATACAAATAAGGGTAAGGCAACAAGAGCAAAATTGAGAATTACAGATGTATAAGTATGCAGTCGATTTACAACCAAACCAGCAGAAGAATGTTTGTACAAGAGTATCAATATGTACAAAATTGTGCTGTAGTGCAAATGCAGTTTTAGATGAAAATTTGTGTGTGTGTGTGTGTGTGTGTAGTATTAGTATGATTACAAGCGAGAGAGAGGAAGATTGTGTGAGAAGTAGAGAGGGGTTTTGCACAATTCAGTAATATAATATCAATTAATTAATCAATCAATTAATCTAACTTTATCTATATCATATGATGCAATTCAAAGTGCTTTACAAGTGATTGACAAATTCAGAAGATAATAAAAACAGAATCTGAGACTAATGCATGCCAAAATAAAAGTAAATAAAAGCAGTTTTAAGAAAAATGAAGACTTTGCAGCAAATAAATAGATAACAATAGAACAGTAAGTAGTAAGAAGAAATTAAAAGTAATAAAAACGAGACAAGAGTCGACAAAATTATAAAACACTACATGAAAGCCAGGCTAAACAGATGAGTTTTAAATCTGCGTTTAAAAATGTCAATATTTACAGCTTGTCTCAGATCATCAGGAAGGCTGTTCCAGCGGCTTGGAGCATAATGGCTAAAAGCTGCAACACTGAAGGTTTAGTTCTGCTCTTTGGGACAGTTAGGAGCAAAGCACCACAGAATCTGAGGGGCCTTCTTTCATAAATTAAAAGCATTTGTAATAGTCTGATACAAGACCATGTAGTGCCTTATAAATTAATAAAAGAATTTTAAAATCAGTACAAAAACTAACAGGAAGCCAGTGTAAAAACTTTAAAATAGGCTTAATGTGTGCTCTCCTTCTGGTCCTGGTCAGCAGAATTCTGTACTTATTGTAACTGACTTATGTGTTTTTAGATTGGAGAGATAAGATAAGACATTTAGATTTAGATAAGAGAGCACTGCAGTAGCTAAGCCTGCTAGTTATTAAAGCGCGCACTGGTTTTTCTGTATTGCTTGGAGAGAGAAACCGGCATAACTTTTGAAATATTTTTCAGATGGTAAAAAGCTGATTTTAACAGTCTCTTAAAAATGTTTTGCTTACCATATATACTCGAGTATAAGCTGAGTTTTTTTCACCAAATTTCACAATGCAAATCGGGGGGTCGGCTTATAGTCGAGTATATATGGTACAGAAGGGTTCAAATATTTCTATCTTTTTAACATGTTTTGTGCATTTTTAGTTGTTTTGCTGGTTTTTATGACAAGAACAATTACCACATTAGTAGTATAGAGAATACTTTGTCTACTGAAATATTTAACTGCTTTATCTGTATTGTTGTGCAGACTGCTGATCTATTGAACTTTTTTTTTTTTTTAAGCCAGCAGACAGATGCTTACAAATGGAATGGCCTACTGTCATATTTGACTTGCTGTTATTGAAGAATTTTAACATTATCCAAAATGTAAATCAAGTTGAGAATATCAGACATTATAGTCTGCTCACATCTGTTACATTTGAAAATTTATAATCAGAGCTTCATCTGTGCTAATTTAAGCAGTACATTAATGTTACTGGTGTTATTTGAATAGTCTAATGCCATTAATCAGAAAGAAAACTGTCCTTAAAAATTTTGGGCTGGACATTGAGGAAATATGTAAAAATGTTGGTTGCTTAATAAGATTGATTAAATAAATGATTGCCTGGCTGCTGGGAAGCTGCTGTTTGGTCTACATCCAAATTTAATTGGCATTTCTTCTCCTCTCCAGAACCAAATTACAAAGAAAAAAAATCAGTTTATCTGCTTCAAACAATGTGAAACTTTGCAAATTTGGATAACGTTTCCTTCAGGCTAGAGCGAGTAAGTGTTTACTCAGGATGCATTTTTCTGAAATGTAGCTAATGTTCAGTGTTACATTCACGTTTTCTTGTTGTGTAGTTTTTAGAAAACAACTTTCAGATATGCACCAGGTTGGTTGCTGTGGTAACGGTATTATTGTGTAGGGCAGAGATGCAGGAAAGAGCTGCACTTATGTTTATGCCATCTCTGTGTCAGACGTAATTGCAGAACACATGCTTGAAGTTTAACACCATATTTCCAGACTGGAAGGTTTTTTCAATTTATTTATTAGTATTGATGAATCTTATCCTCTAAACATGGATGGTTTTTCTCTGCAGGTATCATGATGCCCAGGATGTGACCAGTAACTTCCTGGGAGCCATGTGGCTAATTTCTATCACCTTCTTATCCATCGGCTATGGAGACATGGTTCCTCACACCTACTGTGGAAAAGGAGTCTGTCTACTTACTGGAATCATGGTCAGTACATCTCTCTCTCTCTCTCTCTCTCTCTCTCTCTCTCTCTCTCTCATCCCCGTCCTCCCCTCGTCTCCAAAGGTCAACAGATTAGAGAGTGCTTTCATTTGCAAGAGAATTCTGTCCTTTGTGTAATTTGGGCAATCCTCCCTGAATTAGCCTGCATTTGCGCTTCTCTGTTTTTTGGGTTTGCTGGCATGCAAACAAGTGCAGGTTTGTGTGTGTGCGTGCACATTATACTTGTGCCTGTCCTCATTGCATAATGAAGGTTCCACCTTTCAATGTGCCACATCCTCCCACTCTTTCTCTCTGACTTTCATTCTCTTTCTGTACCTCTACATATCTCTCTCTGTGTCTCTCTTTCTATTTTTCCCTCCATCTCTCCTTTCCTTTTTGTCCGTCTCTCCTTCCCTGAGGCCATGAGTTTATTTCTATCTACTCACCATCTGTTAGCATCAGTGTTTAAGCTGCTGGCTGTTCCTCTGTTTGCTTCGCTTCACAGGTGCTCCGTCCTTCATTAACTCTTTATCTTTCTCTCTTTCTCTTTCTCTCTCACTTTTTTCTTGCTTTCCCCCTCTCGCTTTTGCTGGCCTTGTTTTACCATCCTTTTATTTTTTTTTAAGACACAGGCTTGTGGGAGACTGGCCCGAGTGGTCAACAATGTAATTAAAGAGACATTAAGTTGTAATGAGCGCTTGATTTCGGCTTTCATTCACACTCCCCACTGTAGTCCAAATCTAAATTTTCTGTTTCCAGTAAAACTTCACCAATTATAAACTCATATTGGTCGATGGCAAAAATTATGCAACATTAATATAACACCTTACTTGATGCAGATAGTATAATTTTAATTTAAAATGTTGATATGTAATTAATTATGTTGTGAAAGTTTTTTCTCAGCTGAAACAGTTCAAAAAAGTAGTTTGCTTGTGGTATAAATGGCAAATGACTAATGCTGCGTTTGACAGACCTCGGAAGTCAGATTTTTTCCAGTCAGAAGCTCCAATGTCCGACTTCAAACCATTCCAGCCAAATATAAACAAAAAAGCATGGCTGAACACCAATAAATACTGTAAAAATTAATTAAACTTAGTAATAAATGCTAACTAAAGTAAAATTAGATTACAGGACTGTCTGGTTGTATTGTTTTGCAATGATATTAATCACTGTGGGTATTAAATTTTGTGTAGAGAAATAATATTCTGAAATTATTTACACTTACGTATCAATGGCAAACAGTTATTATACACTGTAGATAGTTAACTTGGCGATATATTTTGACCTTTTTATTTCAGTTTCATGCAAGAAAAAATACTTTATTCGCCTGTTACCTGATCATTTCCATTCATAAAGTTGGCTTTCACGGGTGCTGCCATGTTGAGTGACGTCATACTCGTGAAGTCAGGGTAGATAATTTTGGCCTGAGTTTCTCAGTTGGAACTCCGACTTCAATGCATTTTTCCAAGTAGGAAGTTGGAAAAATCCGAGTTCCAAGGTCTGTCGAATGCAGCATAAGATGCAAACTTAGATGGTATAGGATTCCATTATTTGTCAGTATATGTGACTTGTTGCTTAATTGGCTTATGAGGAAAACACAGCAAATGTGGAAATGCATGTGGATGTTGCTTATGCTGATTATTAGCCAATGGTTGGTTACTTATTTGATTTACTTCACAAGATCTAGGTTTCTATGAGTAAGCCAACATTGATTTATGCCAATTTCGATTTGAATTTACATGCCATTTGAAAAAAAAAATCTATGTATTGCTTTGATTGGAGTGGAGTTTCAGTCTGGATAATTCCTGGTTGTCATCATTAGTGGATATTGAAGTGTACAGCACTGATCAAAATGATCTATAAAGTCACATGGAGGGTTTTGGTGTGCATTTACCACATAAATGAATCAAAAAAACAATGCATTTATTTATTTCACTGGATTTCATTTCATATATGTTCTTTTCTCTTCACTGTGTGACCTCTCCATTCAGTACACACCAGCAAATGTGTGAATAAGCACACACGAACACAAAGACACACATACACACCCATTTTCTGGGTGAATCATCCAATAACTTTTTTAGATAATGTAATAATGTGAACACACAAAAACACACTAAACAGGGGTAGATACAGATATGAGTCCCAAGCCCACTGTTACTGACTCCATCCTCCACACATCACTGACACACGGCTTGACATACACTCTTAGTATGACTCCCACACACACTCTCCTCTCTGTTTCTGTGTCACACACAAACACACTCACTGTACTCTTCAGAGTTTTCAGAGTGGTTTATTTTCATTTATTGTCAGAGGATATTGAAGATGCAGGTAGAAAACGAAAGGTGAGGTGTACATGGGTGAGGGAAAAAAATGTTACTGGAAAAGAGAGTGTGAGAAAGTGAAAAGCAGAGGAAAAATAAAAGGCAGTGGGGTGACAGGTCGAGGACAGAGGGGCTGAACGATGAAGAGCAGGATATAATTTTTCTTGGTTTGAAAATGATTTTAATGACTTTCTATAGGAGGAATTCTTGCTGCTGTTACTATGACAACACATGAAGGCCAACAGTGTTGGAATATACCACTTCCCTGAGGCTACCTGGGGGGGGGGGNAGAGAGAGAGAGAGGGTGGGTGGTTAGCTAGTGAAAAGAAGACCTTGTGTATACTGGTGAAATCTACATCACATAAGGTATACTTAAGCTCTACTCATATACAGTAATGTATGTGTGTCAGCATACCTGTGCACTCAAGCACAGGTATGCCAACATATATGCCGGTATATGGTGAATGTGTACATCAGCTTCTTGATCTTTGTGCCTCTATATAGGCTGTAGCTGGTGGTGTCAAACTTAAGAGATGTGACTGTTACCTGCACTGTGTGTGTGAACTGAAGCGATTCCCCGTTTTCTGACAGTGAGGTAGATGAGTGTGCTGTAGGGAAACACCCAGGCATATGAAACACAATACAGCAGCACAGCCATCATCAGCTGTGTCAGTCTGTGGAGACTGCACAGGGAACCCTGCTGAAATCAAATGGAGGCAGACACACACACACACACTCTATCTCTCTCTCTCACACACACACATGCACAATCACATGCATACATATACACTCATAGCCAGTATTGACAATCCCAGCAATAGGCTCCCTGCTGTGTTCTCTGACCAAAGAGTCCAATTTCAAACACACACACACGCACGCAGTCAGGTAGATGCACACCATGCTGCACTTGTACATGCTGTACTGTAGCAGTGAGTGAGGGCTCTTTTCTCTAAAGTGGGTACATGCATGAACACTCTGAGGGTTTTCCATCAGTTCTCATCATATTTTATTCATAGTTTTGGAATAAACACAAATAGAGTGGATGAGTGTACAGACATGGGCACTAATGCCTGTGCGCCTTACATTTTAGTCAACCCAGCCAAAGTTATTTTTGGTAAAACTGTCCAATCGTTATAGAGTGCGCACAATGAAGTCTTTGGCTATTTGCTGCAAGCTTCAAAATGTTGAAATGTTGCATGGTCTCTCTCTCTCTCTCTCTCTCTCTCTCTCTCTCTCTNCTCTCTCTCTCACTCCCTCTCTCTCTCTGTATCTCCTCTGTGCATCTCTCTCTGTGTCCAACTGTCACTATCCTTTATGCTTTCTCTGCCTTTCTCTCGATCTCTCTCTCTCTTGCTCTGTCTGTCTTTCTCTTTCTCTCTTTCTCTTTGTCACTTTTTTATTGTCTGTCTCTTTCAGTCTGTCTATCCCTCCTGTTTTGTCTGCTTCTGTGCTGCTCTTTCTTTTACCCCCATCTTTCTCTCTTTCTCTGTCTTTATCATATTGCTATCTTTCTGTCTCTGTTTCTGTCACTCTCTTTTATCTGCTCTCTCTTTCTCTGTCTCACATCACTCTTATTCTGTCTGTTTGTCTGTCTCTCATTGTCACTTGCACATACCCACAAGCAGAAGGAGGAGCAATCATGCATTTTCATTAAACACTCTTAATCTTAATTCATTTCTTATCAGGAGATATGTGACCTTATTAACATTGCCGTGACCTCCCTTTCTCTCCTCCTTTTCCATGCACACATTCACATCCTGCATTTATCCCTGTATCTTCCAGTCTCTCTCTCCATATTTCTTTCATTTCCCATTTATTTACTCATTGCTCTTCATTCTTCTTACTTTTCTTCCCTTTTCCTTTTCTCTCTCTCTCTCTGACTGTTTTTTCAGAGGAACCTGTAAGCTCAACATCCCCATTGAAAACAGTGTCTAATCTGAAAGTTAATTAAGTCTGTCTTCCTCCTCATGTTTCTGCTCCTCCTCTCCTCTCAAGCATGTCTCTCTAGTCGAGAGACTGTGTCACTCTCCAGAATGAATTCACCATATGTCCCATGTGGGGCATTTTAGAATACAGACAAACTGGTCCATGTTCTACACTTTAACACTTCGTGCAGGCCTCAAGCTTACGGTGACAGGAGAAGACTGAAACCATATAATTCAGATTGACAGCTTCCAATTAAATGAAATTAGGTGGTGTCAATCCTTGATGTTTTTTTTAATCTATAATGGGCATATTTTTTCCTGCTACATATAGAGTCTATATAGAGGGGATCTCACACCAGATGGATTGGAAGGGAAAATAGACTTGGCTCAACATGAGGAAATGTGGATCTGGAACAGAACTATCTCCCCTAATCCTCCTTCTCTCTCTCTCTCTCTCTTCCCCCCCCCCCNCCCCCCCCCCGTGCCATTCATGGTTCACATCTCCTTCTGTCATGCGCTCCTTTCCACTTATTTGTCCTCACTCTCTTCAATCATCTGGGCTAATTCCCTGGCCAAAAGCCACTGATTTACCAATTTCTTCTCTTTACTGACTGGCTGAGTTGTCTCTTCTCCTCCCCTCTGTTTCCTCTCTCATCTCCCTCTCTCACAGGGTGCGGGCTGTACAGCTCTGGTTGTTGCCGTGGTAGCCAGGAAGCTGGAGTTGACCAAGGCCGAGAAACACGTGCACAACTTCATGATGGACACGCAACTCACCAAGAGGGTGTGTAGACTTTTGCGGCATCTGTGATATGTTTGGTATTCTGGCAGTTGTGTCGCGAAACTAAATGAAAATCAGATTCTCTGCTTTCTCCACTTGCAGAACTCCAGCAGAGTTCTAATTTGTAAAAGTACAGCATTTATGTGGGCCTGCCCTTTTGGTGATTTTGTATAGTTTAGGATGGCTGCTGTAGAGTGTAAGAGAAGGTCACTGAGAGCCCAAAAAGTGCCTTGTCCTTTAACTGCCCCTTGTGCACTGTCCACACCTACATCACATTATCACTCTGTATTGTTATGACAAAGTGCCATGTTATTGGAGTGAATGAATGCAATAAAAGGTCATCTTTTTCTCTCTTTCTCTCTCTCTCTCTCTCTGTCTCTCTCTCTCTCTCTCTCTCTTTCTCTTTCTTCTTCCCACTCCAAATGTCTCTTTCACTCCCTCCATCGCCTTCTGTCCGTCTTTTCCTCCTGTCAATCCCCTCACAACATCTCCTTTCTTGACATTTGCCCCCTTGTCTCCATCCCTTCCTCCTCTGTCCTACATTCGCCCTCATTCTTGCCCCTCTCCCCACCCCTTCTCTCTATCTCTCACTCCCTCCCTCCTCCAGTCCTTTTCAATTTTTCATACAGTTGAAAGACCCAAGTTTTAAAAATAGCTCCCATATCAAATATGTAGGGTACATTATGGCAGCAGGGTATCTGGGTGACTGGACGGGGTTGGGTGATCAATAACTTCAGCTTAGATAAAATATCGACAACAGAGTGGAATAGACTCAGCACCTTTGGGATCAGAGCTCTTTACTCATCTTCCTGCAATCTGTGACTGACATGACCAGAGACTGTGTTTCCACAAGATACACAAGTCAGTGTAATTGACTTGTGTGTTTTGTAATTCCAAATACTGCACTGCACAAATATATGTAAAGCCTTTGTCACATTTATACCACAAGCCATCAGCTCTTTGATTAAAAAGATTAGACCAAAAAAGGTGAATGTAATCCTCAGTCTAGTAAACTGCAATTTGAACAAATCTGCTCACTGATTAAGGGAGATACCGTACAAGAGTGCTGCATAATACAACTTGTTTGGTGACATTTTCTTCAAAGGCTCTACTGATTAGGTAATGGTGATTGTCTCCTGCCCTCGATTATTGAGAGACCAATGGATGAAGCTGTTGAACGTACACTGAGTTACATGGGTGAGGACATTTTCTGCCATACCATGGTAACAAGAGAAAACAATCTCTCAGCGTGTTATATTGAATAATGCAAAGATAGATGCAACATCCTGCCATCATGGTATGTACAAGTGCACACACACACACACACACACACACACACACACACACACACAGGTACTCTGCTTTACTGACATGGTGTTTCCTTTCCTTTGATAGGATTACCAAGAATGTCAATTAAATGCCAATCAGTGAAGCCAAAAGATCATGTTGATGATATCACTGACATCAAAAATGTCTGTGTTTTATTCAGACTAATTTACAGCCTTTAATGGTGTGATACTTTTGACTTTGATGAAGACCACAGTAGTGTTGAAATTTTTGTCTGTTTCCACCCTTAAAAGCTGCATACAGTCCCTTTATCCATGTTTGATGTCAGTGTGTTTATCTAATTTGTGGTGTTGCAACATGTAAAAAGGGTTGGTGTGGTCATCAAGCGCTGTCCAACTCATTGTAAAAGACATAATTTGTCATAGTGTTTTACTTCACATTAAACACACTTTATGAGTGTGGCTGTAAAATAAGTATTTGTCACTTTCTGACCCATTCTAACACTCTAACACTCATAATAATTTTCTTCTTTTAGTTAAGTTTATCTCCTTTCAGCATCAGGTGAGATTCACAGAGCAGGGACAGATTGGATGAAGAAGCCCTAATAGCCTTATCAGGGAGGAGGACAATCATTATTTAAAGTTCAGCGCACTATGTTAATTTTCTCCAAGTGTTCAATGAAGTGTTTCTTCCCTTTGATAGGATTAAGATGTTAAATGAATAACAGTCACCCATGTGCATATGCTTGTGAGTCATTTGTTTGATTCCAGTTCTTTTTGTCTTGATGCAGAGTTTTTAAATGTAGGGTGTGTTTGAAACACAGGCACTTGCAAATTGGTTCAGTAGGAGCAATGCTGGAAGTCCATTTGTTGAGAGCATCATCCTCTGGACATTTAAAGAGCGCGCTCCACACATAATCAGAACACATATGGACACTCAGTGGAATGGTGTTTCCTTAATCTCTTTGATGGTATTAAATATTAATCAATGAAGCAATAAGCCATTTGACCAAGTTTTATGGTCAAATGGCTTATCTGAGGTCAGCATTTTTGCCTTTTTTAAAAATCTTGTTGCAAAGTTTTAAAATGTTGCTTATTATAAATTTACACTCCATGTGTGTGTTCTGTCTCTACACTGGTTAATTCAGAGCACTTTTAGAAATCCCTGTGGCATATGCAGAGCATCACCCTGTCAAAACATTCACAGTGCACTCTGGGCTTTGGCCAAGTAGGAGGTGCTGCAATGTCTTCCAATGTTTACACCAATAGCCAAGTGGGAGCAATCTAGCTCCTGAAAATTTCTATCCAGCTAGCTTCCACTGCTCACAGTAAAAATAACTCTCTTTCGACAGCCTTTTAATTCATATGCAAGCAGATGGATCATTATTAGTGGAGATGTGTGTGACAGCCATGAAAATTAATTTGACTCACACTGAATGCATTTACAAATTTCTCTGATGTTTTTTGCTTTCGTCCCAAGTGAACCTGTACTCCTCCTTTTAACAGAACATTGGTCAAGATTTATGAAGGCGTTCAAAAACACTCAAGTGGAAATTCAGTATGATGTGCTTTGGTAGCCTGTCAAACAACCTCATTCAGGATTCACACAAACAGTAAATCTATCATATAGCCAATTATACAATTTTATTTTATTTTAAATGAATTTTATTTAAAATGAAAAAAGCAAACTCTGCTTTAGGTAACCTGTGTGAAGATTTTATTCTACGACCCGTCTGACAGGAAACAAGACTGGCTACATTTAGCTTTGATTTGGTGTGTGTGTGTGTNTGTGTGTGTGTGTGTGTGTGTGTGTGTGTGTGTGTGTGTGTGTGTGCGTGCGTGTGTGCGTGCGTGCATGTGTGTGTGTGCGTGCATGTATGTGTGTGTATTTCCAAACATGTGTGTTTATGTGTGTAACTATTGTCTCTATACCTATTGTCACCATGCCTGTAAAGGGAAGGTCAGAGCAGGTAAAGCCACGTGTCGCCATGGCACATGGAAGAGGTGGGAGGTTGTTGCTGGGGTAATGGACCTGTTTGTTTATGTTTACTGCTCTCCTTTGTATCTCCGACACATCAGCACCTCATCACTAATTGCATACACAGGTCGGTAAGGCTCTTCTGGGTTGGAAGGGTCAGGAATTGCAGCTTTTACTGTGATGACAGAAAAATGTTGATTATCAGCACTGAAACTGTAGTCAGTATGAATACACAGTTTCTATTTCTGAGTTTCAGAGACCAGGACAGTTTTTGAAAAATGGTAACATGTTTTATTCCATATTAACTCAGACAATGTGGAATAATTGGTGTAATTGTTATTATTAGTTTACCTAACATATTTTTCATGTACCTTCCATAATGTGTGCTGTGTAGGGAAGCAGCCAGAACAGATTTTGTCCCAAACTGCCCATATGAGCCCAATGCAGCTGCCCAATACAAACCATGCTGCTGTCTTTTGGTTTCTTGCAGAGATTTAAAATGACTCTTTTACCTTTAACAATTGATTTTCTACAGTAACCCACATGAGGAGAGAAGCAGATTGATAGAGAGAGAGAGAGAGAGAGAGAGAGAGAGAGAGAGAGAGAGAGAGACTAGCTGTAAATCGCACCATAACAGTACTAACAGTCTGCATGTAAAGCTGTCACCAGACTTTAAATAAAGGTGACACTTTAACCCCATCCAATTAAATGGCCCTAAAGATGTGTAATAGCCTCTGCACTTGCTGGACTGACACTGAAAATCTGGGTGAGAACTGATGCTGACACACTCAAGATGCTATCTTTCATCATATTTCACTCATCCTGTGCTAATTAATTTGGTGATAAATAGAATTTAACATATCACTTTACCAATAAGCCTGTAAATATGAGGGTTATGAAATGTCCTATAATAGTGGCAGAGATTCAAAATGGTGACTTTTTGGTTGCAAATATTTTGTAAGAGTTAAGGTAGCGTTAATTTTAAATGCAATGTTAGCACTAAGACATTAAGAATGATGCTTGTTAGGATTGTGGCAGTGCTGTAATTCTGTTGAAACACACTGGTTTTTTCACGCTGGCTTTTTTTATTGGTTTTCCACTTAAACCACTTTTTTTTATTATTATTTTAGCGATTTCATTATTTTCATTCTACTCTCACTTACATGCTGAGTTTGAATGCCTCATTTTTACAATCACTCTAATTGTAAGAACTAATAATGTTGTAATGCTGACAGTCATGAAGAAAAATTGGTAGCATGACAAGTTGGCTGTATCGGGAGGGGTCCTATTTTATCTATAGTATGTTAGATTAGTTCTTATTGGTTTGACTTCCTCTGTATCATTGAAAACACATCTGCAAGGCTTCCTACTCTCTTCATCTTCTAGCCAATGTGTGTGTGTGTGTGTGTGTGTGTGTGTGTGTGTGTGTGTGTGTGTGTGTGTGTGTGTGTGTAGGCGTGTATGTGTGTGAGCAATCCTTGACTGCGGTGGATGGGTGTTGATTAGCCAAGCTGCCGGGGTCTTTTGTGCTCCTCAGACGGGGGTATAATTGTTCTGTGTTCACTGCTCAGCATCTCTTTGAAGTATCTCATTCAATTTATGTCCTTCCAGATTCCCTCTGCCTTTTCCCTTCTGTATGGTCTCCACCCTCGCTTTTTTCCTGGGTGTCAGACCCCTGTGTTATAATTACATAGCAACTATAGAAATATACAGCATGTGAAACATACTGAGAAGAAATGCAAAAGAGGGATGTGAGGGAAGTCTGACCCTGATCTACAGAAGTGGGCCTGAAATGTTGGAAGCCTACATGCTTTGAATGAGTAGTTTTATTAAATAATAGCAATCTCACATCCAGACGATGCCAACTAAAGCCAGGTACAAATGGAGCGGAATAACCATCTTGCTGTATTGGCTCTAATAGGTATCAGCCTTTCCATAAGTGAGTATAATGACATGCATTATTTCTCTTTTCTCTAAATGTTCCTCTTCTGCAGAGATGAGGATTGTGTTTGATAGGCAGTTTAAGAACAGCAATTTATGTCTGTATTGTTTCTTTCAGTTGTTATCATAATTAAATGGGAGATCACTGGTTTTAATGAACTGTGTTGGTACAGTGCTGAATTGCTTCCCAGCCAAAATATTGCAGTCTATTTGAGTTAGTCTAAATTATAAGGTGGCATATAAACAGACCAAGAGAAAAAAAAAATTTGTGTGTTTGTGTGTGTCTGTGTGTGCAAGAGAGAGAGAGAGAGAGAGAGAGAGAGAGAGAGAGAAACTCCTGTTGGTTCTCATTGCCAAATCTCCCTAAGGAGAGAGCTGTTTATGTACATATGAAAAGTATTGGCAAGCGATTCAGTGTGTGGAGACAGACAGAGAATGAGGGCAGCCTCACTCGCCTAAGAAGACAAAGATGGTTTACGTATTATTTTGCAGGGAGACAATGAAGAATGCAGGAAAAAATGAAGGAAACGTACACAAAAAATGAACAAGGCTGAATAAACCTGTTGCCTGCCTTGGTTGCCAAGAGTTACCTGTTGCTAACATTGTGTGCGTGTGTGTGTGTGTGTGTGTGTGTGTGTGTGTGCGTGCATGTGTGTGGTGTATGATGCACCTGCAGATAAAGAATGCGGCGGCTAACGTGCTAAGGGAAACCTGGCTCATATACAAACACACCAAGCTGATGAAGAAGATTGACCATTCCAGAGTCCGCAAACACCAGCGGAAGTTCCTCCAGGCTATACATCAGTGAGAGCGCGCCTTACACGCACCCACACACATGCAAAATTACACACAGACACACACACACTTGTGCCGCTGCGCTGATGAAACCTTTGAAATCAGCTGTACTTTCTATCCACCCACCCACCAGTTGAATCAACACTTATAATCAGAAAGATTGCATGAATCCTCACACACAACACACACACACACAATGAATCATCATCATCATTATCATCGAATAAAAGGAAGGTTCGTTCCAGGCCACCAAATACATTTGTGGGACCAGATAACAAATGCATTATAAGGCATGTTGTTGTCTGATAATCATATAATCTGACTAATGGGTCTAATTTATCATAAGACAGAACTGAACCTGACAGTATAATATAATTTAGATTAATTTCTCCTATAAGATTGCTGCTTAGCCATATATAAATGACTAAGCCATATATGAAGTATGATTGGCTTGTTTAAGCTTGTTTTGCTAATAAGTTTTGTTTTTTTTTCCTCCAAAATAAAGTGCCTCTTTCATGCTGCTTGTTCCTGGATCTTGGACATTTCAGTCAAGACTTGAGAATATTAACAACTCCCTTCAAATCCCAGAGTCAAGAGATCCGAGCCTCTTTAAACTGTAACATAATAAATTCATAGCAAATTCTGAACTATGAATGAGAAACAGTGGCAGGATGTACACAGAGATTATACAAGGATTTGAGCACATTTTATGTTAGTGTAACTGTTAGTATAACTGCGAAATAATCTTCATGTGGAGGTGTAGCCTCATAATATCAGGCTGTACTTCACTATTTAGGAATCTCATGAAAATACAGATTAAATCCTTCATTCACTCATTATTCTGTTGTGTTTTGAGCGTTACATGGGTCCCGCTATGATTGAACTGCAGAAAGACCATTTATGTTATTTTATTTAATTTTATTTCACTTTCCATCTCGCTCTTATTACTCTGTAGATTGCTTAATTTCTTACCATATTTTCTTACAGCCTATCTTGTGATCTGCATTACAAAAAGACCGTGTGTGAGAGCAGATTATGTGCCTGGTGACTTTGTACAGTCACATTCAGAGACACACTGCAGGTAGATTCCAAGCTGCACTATGCAAGGTGACCGCTGCACAATGATGTCTGGACCTGGAGGGATTAGCTCTCTGGACAGATCGTTGTGTATTTACCGGGGTTTCAGATTTGTACGTGAGTTGTGTATTTGTGTGAACTATGTGTGTGTGTGTGTATTTGTTTGCAGATTACGCAGTGTGAAAATGGAGCAGAGGAAACTCAGTGATCAGGCCAATACACTAGTGGACCTCTCAAAGGTGAGAAATGCAGACACACACATTTGACACTCACCCTAGCAGTTCTGTTTCAATAGAGGACACATAACTAACATACAGTTTGGTAACTCATGATTCATGTAGACAAACGTGTGTACGTACCTTTGCCCCTGACTTAGAAGCTTATACATCTCAGCATTCCTCTGTTTCCATGATGACCTGCCTGTTACTGTGGCTTTGCGTCTCCTAGCAACCAGAACAAGTGTTAAAACAGGGATGACTGAGTGAGAGAGAGTGGGGAGGAAATGAGAGGAGGGAGGGAGTGCTCATGTTTTTCTGTTCCTGTGTGGGTGTCTGAGTGAGAATGTGAGCGAACACGTGTGTATGTCTGTGCGCCTGTTTTTGTGTGATCGTGTGTGCATGTGGTTGTGAAAGAAAGAGAGAGGGATGGAGACTTGAGTAAGAGGGAGAAAAAGAGAGTGTGTTTGTGTCGATGAAGCGTTGCCTTTTGCACCCAATATTTTGTAATTATACCATCTTAATGATCCATCTCAATTGGCCACTTGTGGTTTTACCATGGTTACAAGGGCCAGGATGTGCAACTCTCCGTGCGGCCTTCATTTCATTCTCATTCTCTCCTCTCGCTTATCCTGTCTTTGTTTCCCCAGTGTTCAAACACCCACATAGAGTCTTCCCTCAAGCCACTTTTTTTCGTTCCAGCCTCTGGATGTGTTTTTTTTGTCTTACTCATCCCTTCTCAGCTTCATGATTGTCATCCTTCCACTCATACCCTTTTTAACTTGTTGCACAATCGTTCCTCATAAACATGCCTTAAACGTGCAACCTCATAATGCTCCTATTTCCGTATTTGCGATCTGTCTTTTTTGAATTTTTTTTTCCTGTGTGCATTGAGTCATCCTCTCCTCTCCTCTCCTCTCCTTATATAGATGCAGAGTGTCATGTATGAGCTCATGTCAGAGCTCAATGATCGCAGTGAGGACCTGGAGCGGCAGATGCTATCCCTGGAGCAGCGGGTAGAGCAGCTCACCGCCGGCTTCAATGCCCTGCCTGCCCACCTCTCAGCCACCCTCAGCGCCCAACATGCCGCCCTGGTCCACCTGCTCCGAGAAAGAGATGCAAGGGATGGTAGAGGAGGAGGTGGAGGAGGTNGCCCTGGTCCACCTGCTCCGAGAAAGAGATGCAAGGGATGGTAGAGGAGGAGGTGGAGGAGGTGCTATGGTCCCACTGTCCTCAGCAGCCTCCTTAACAACTGCTCCAGTCCCAGTAACTCAAGCCCAGGTTGGAACTCCAGCTCCACCCCCACCACAGGTTCCTGCCTTGGCCCTGGAGTCCCCTCTGACCGCCCAGCCCCTAAGCCCAGAGGCTAGCCTGGAGGCCAGTCCCAACCCCAATGCTTGCACCACTAGCTGCTGAAGACAGCACTGAGGACCAGAGGACAGATATGAAAATGAAACAGGGAGGAGGGTTTGTGCTAGTCTTAGCACAAACATCTCTATCTGAAGACTAATGGAGTGGAAAGAGGGAGAAAGTGAAAGTTGAGGTGGCCCCCTGAAATTTAAATTTGATGAGGGAGGGATGAAGATGGAAAAATGAGAAATAATAGGATTAAGATGGAGGGCTAATATGAATAATGGGAGATGTTAGGGACTTTGGGACTCTTATCTTGAAGAAGGAAGGAAAGTAACAAGCAGAACAAGTGCAAGGGGGAGAAAAATGGAGACTTTAAAAGGTGTGAGTGGGAGGAGTGATGCTAAGAAGGTGAGAAAATAAGGTAGAGAGGCTGAGGAACAGGAAGAAGAGGGGAGGAATGATAACGAGGAATAATTACATGAACTCAGAGCTCCTAAATGGAATCCACTCCAATTACTGAAAAGGCCTTTTATTCTGTTTCTCTCTCTTTCTCTGTATCTCTCTTTCTCTCTCTCCCTCTTTCCCTCTCTCCCTTTTTCACTCCCTTCATCAGGAATTAATGACCATGACTTTTTATCCTTATGATGTATTTTCTATTTGAATGCTAATTGTGTGTTAACGAGCATCCCTTTAACAGAAGGTTTGATCAATACGACCATGATAAAAAAAAAAAACTAGTGGTATGCACCACACACACACACACACACACACACACACACACACATATGCACACACACATAAGTGATACAGACTCATTGTTCATGCAATACAACTGAACACAGCACAAACATGAATACATAATCTTTTGATTTGTAGGCCATATTTACAACCAAACAAAAAAATCAATGCACTAGCCCACAAGCTATACTGCCAAGCATTCAATGCACTGTCAATTCAACAGAGCACTGCCAAGCAATTAAGACACACTGTAAAAAATGTTCATCCAAACAACTTTTGTGGTTGGGAGCTAATGTAGTGGTTAGTTGGGACATTTAATTTTTCATTTGGGAGAATCTCAAACTTTCACTAACCTACAAATTAGAGATTACCAGTAATCTTAATTACATTGGTATGATATTGAGTGGCTTGAGTCATCACCATATCTATTTGTGGTGAGGAGACAAGCAGATGATAACCACATGCAATTATAACAGGATTTTATTACTCTGTTGACTGAATTACAGAAGAAGTTGAACTGAAATGTAATTAAATCTACTGAAAGAGTAGAGTTTGCTTCTGTTTAAATTCTGTGAGCCGTGCTTAAAAATGATTCAGTAATTTTTATTTATCAGGGTAAATTTTGTACCTTTAAAATGCAGTAACTATCTGAATAAGTAAATAACTTTAAAATCTTTAAAATGGACTTTACAGATACAAATTTGTCAACATTTTTACTGAGATCTTTTTTGAAAACGGATTATGACACAGTTATTATGTAACAGTTATTTTAGCCTGAACAGTTAAAGATGATAACAGAGATTCAAAAACTAAGCACAATTTTTGTTAACTTTATTTTATCTATTTTATTTTATTTAGTGTAGTTTATTTTATTTACCTAGTTGTATACACGTATAGAGTTACAGGTGCAAGGCTGTGCTCTTTTTTTTAAATAGCAATCAAAAGTTTATCCATCAACAGTAAATATCCTGTTTAAGCTTTAATCAATTTAAAGAGGCATTTTGACTGAGATGCTGTTGTATGTATTGTTCTGCCTTTATTCTCTGAAAAAGTAAGTCATGAACACTAAAATATTGACTTCATACACCACTACATGCCATAGTGATTTGATTAATTAAAAAACAAAAAATCTAGGATTGATTTAAAAACCCTTTGAGTGACAATAAGATGAAGTGATTAATATTTTTCACAGTGTATGGCGTGATAATCGTCAGATCCTTCATGAAGGGAGGAAGACTTTACTGCCACTCTGTTTAAAGCTGACAGTCCCAAAACAACTCACTGTTATCCTGAATGTATTCTGTAGAAAGAAATACACTCATGCTTGCTCGATCACTTAAATTGCCACTAACGGACACATACATACACATGTACACACACAGATATACACACACCTCGACAACCAAAGTGCTCTCTCTTAAATGGACTTCAATAAGAGGCAGGGAACGCTGCTGTCGCAGGGGACAAAAGATAGCAAGAAGCGGTGCAGATATCTTGACAATATTTCTGAGGGAATAACTGTGAAAATCTGGGCATGGACTGAAACTGTACATGGACTGCTTTTAATTCTTTTAAATGAGATCAAGGTGGACTGTGGATGAACAGAAAGAACAAAATAAATCTTATGATGGAGAAATGGCTATGAAGGAGCAGCTGTTTATGAAATAAATAATATACCTGTATAGAAAGACTAAGGTACGGTATATCATAATGGTGTGATGGGAAAAAAGACGTCTGCCTATGGATTGGAAACTATGTTGAAAACTGTTTTATAGCGACATACTGTGGTCGGAATACTGAATTACACACGCTTGGAATATTATTGTACAGTAAGCTGTTAACGAAATCTAGCTTTGTATTGCTTAGTCTTTTCTACCATTATGATTAAACGCAGTTATAGCTGATATCTAATATTACTGAACTATAGTATTCTCATTCGTCATGACAATTATAATTTATGTATTATCAATACGTTAAATAATTATAAACAAGGAAAGTGCCGTTTGAAGTTGAAATTATTTTGTAATTTTATTTTATCAGAGAGAATTAATAAAGTATATATCTATAACATTACAGTTTTCATGTATTCTACCTCGCTGTTTTTTTTTTGTTTTTTTGTTTTTTTTTTAATAATAATAATAATAATAATCTGACATGGGCTTCAACATGGTGCCAAACAAATAAGGAAGCAAATAAATGGTACCCACGCTGATACATAATTTTTCATTCAGTATTTCCATTCGCCTTAATGTGCGACAGCAGCAATATTATGGTTAATTTTACGTCGCTCCACAACTCGATTCTACCCAGTGCAAGGTATTGTGAGAAACAATTTTATACAATGGACTATACTTGACTTATTTTGTCTTAAAGTCACAACATTTATTGTAAGAAGTGGCTATTCATTTAAAGAGCACAATAACTTGGGTATTTTCAGTTTATAATGGAACAATGTGGTGCTGGGTAATAAGGCAGATTTATATTCGTGAATTTAATAGGTGCCTATCGCAGTCTCGCGATATTTGGTAAAAACCGAAAACGACTTCGTGACAGGTCGATAAATTCGACGGAGTTGAATTTGTAGCTGTTTCCAACTTGTTTGTTTACCGAACTTAAAAAAAAAAAAACTGACTTTTGAGTTAAGTTACCGTATGTAGTTAGCCAAATATAAAAGTTTCTACCTGAACTAGATGTTTAGCTAGCTTGGAAAAACTCTGGATGAATAACTTTACTCAAAGGATGTAATGTGTGCTCGCTGCTGCAAAATTAAAATTATGATAAAGTAGACCGCGTTTAGCTACACAGCAGCGTATAAACAGCATTCTGTAAAGTCCTAAACGTATTGTACTGCAGTACGTTTTATTTCTTTAAACCAGTTAATAAGACTGAATGATCCAAAATAACTTCTCCCCTTGTGAAATGGTGTCAAAATAAATGTAACACTTGCAGCTGAAAACGGCTGTTAAGAATGGTGAGTAGCAACTCAGTATTTATGTTAGCTAGCTGAGGCTACTGTGGGTCAGTTCCTTGCTAATGACATTTAAATTTAGCTTTTAATGTTGTGGTAAATCAGTCTGATATAAAATAGATGCTGCATTTACTGGTGTGTTTGTGTGTATCCCAGGCCTTCTGTCCATCAGCCGCCTCCTCACAGCCTGCAGGTCCCAGTGTCCTCTCTGTCCTCTGATGCTCCACAACAGCACCAGCAGCATCATAGCAGTACAGGACTGTAGTGAGGCAATACAGAGAAAGTGTGGGACAGTCCTTTTAATCTGCGTTTATAAGGGTTGGTACTTTCTCTGTGTGTGATAACTTACGTCAAATTTGGGGAGCAGTTTAAACCACTCATGGGGAAAGCTGTCTAACCAGGGCCAAAATTGGTATCCGCAGTGTGTGTTCACTGCAGCTGCATTCAGCATGACTAATGATGCATTTTTGTGACTGGTGTAGGGAATAAAGACTTAGAAATCAAAAGCATGCAGTACAGGCCTGCTGCACAAGCAAACTTTGCTTGACTAAAACATGTAAGAATAGCAAAAGAGCAAAAAAGAGCAAATGCAAGGAAAAAGACAGCTGCTGAGCCACTGTAGGACTTTCAGTTAGGTCCTTCACTGGGCCATTATGTCATGTCTGGAACATTACTTTTAAAGATCCTTATATGGACAGATCAGGAGCAATTAGGTCGCAACCAATTAGACTGAATGAGGATCAGCTGGCAGGTGAATGCATAGCCTTAAATTCCTGGTGGAGAAGCTTACACTCCTTTTGCCAGCAGAAAGCTCAGGAGCTTTTCCACCAGTTGTTTGTCTGCGTAATGTAAGTTTGCTCCTTTTAATTTAACACTAATTTATTGCAGTGATATTATTGGTTGTATTTGCTTTAATTATGACAAACTGTGATTTACTTTATTTGAGTTGGAGTAAACTTTTTAGAAAACAACCAGTCAATTTAACTGTTAACTCTTCCATATATGAACAATAAATTATTGGGAAGAGAAATCCACTTGTGCTTTGGTGTCTAACACGCACACCCACTGTGCTAATTATTTTGGGAACCACACAAGCCTTCCCCATAACCCACATCTTCCTGAAGATATTTAATAATTACTGTTCCAGAATATTCTGGAAAAAGTGGTGTAATCAAGGAATCAGAATGTACTAAATTGTGTTGATCCTTATTTAATGGTTATACCTTCATAGTCATGGTGAGTCACATTCACATCCTCATAACAGCTCCTCATCTATCCACAGGTGACCCTCGCCTGTACCTGTTCGATGATCACTGATTTCACACTGTACAGAATCTCACCCTCATGAAAGTCTTCTTATTGGTTCATTATAGTTGTATCAAAGCAGCAATATCAAAACACCATCTACTTTGTTCATACCCTTGCTTTGTCCCAAATGTACCCACACACGAGTCTTTTATGGGCTTATCAGGTACAAATAACTTGCATTCACGCCCTCTCTCCTATAAAGGGAATTAATTTTTATTTTTCCATAAAGGAGATGTCGGAAATTCCCAGCCTGCTGCATGTTTAGCCCAGGGTGAAAATAAAACAGTAATATAAGTGTGAATGTGCCAGGCAGCCCGAGGCGATGTTCTGCCCTGGGCACAGCATATACCCAGATGTGATGAGCTTGTTATCTGTGTTATTTACTGGCATGCGCTATTTCCCCCCCAGGGCTTTCATCATCTCATTCAGGCTATGTGCATTTTCATTATTGTGTACTATTATTTTACGGCCAAGGGAATGCCTGTCCTTATCGAGATATTTGTGCCATCATGACTTAATTTTTTTTCACAAGTCTTCCTGTTTTATTACATTCTTAAATTTTTCCTTTCTCTCTTTCTGTCTCTTTTTATTATATAAGAGAAAAAAAGAGACCAAAAAATGTAATAATCTACAAAGCATAAGGATATCACTTGCATTACAAAAATACACCAATAGTTATATTTGTTTTCAGCTGTATTCATTAATCATAACTTCATTATGGCTTGTGGATTTTTATATAGTATGGAGAGAAGGGATATTCATCCCCACATTACATCCTGTCCTGGGAGGAAGCAGGCTAAAGAAGACAAGGCACTGCTGCAGGGACTAAGCAGTGTTGCTTCCCAGGTTCAGGTCCAACCCTCAGACTTTGAGCACAAGGTAAGAGTTTACATGCAATACCACTGTCAGGTGTTAAACCACATACAGTATCTTCAGAATACCAATGCCATAACTTATGACAAGATTAATCTGTTTTAATACATTGAGGAACATATACAGTGTCAGTTGGCAGGGACACTGCAGTGGAAGATACTCAGAAAATGTAGTTAGGAGTTACTCTACATTGGAAATAGTTAAGCTATATCAAAAACAGAAATTTTTAAAACAGAAAAGACCATAGTCCTGTGTTCACTTCACGCTCATCGTAATGTGTGTCTCTGTTTTTTCTGACTCCCTGTCACTCAAGGAGACAGAAAAATGAGTGATGGAAGTTGGGCAGTTGGGCACCATTATCATCCTTGTGTGCTCATCCATGATCAGGAGGGATGTGTTACACTTGTTAAATGTAATATCGTACCAACAAACCAAATGTCAGAAAAAGACTGTTTCCATCATAATCACACATTTTAACTGTGATTTTTCACTGACCTCTAAGGCCCATTTCACATGCTAAGCGTTGAGCGTTGCCGCTGAGCTTGGCATCCAGCTTGTTCATGAGCAGAGTCTGAGCAGTGCCGCTCAACCAAGTGCTGACAGGAAGCGCTCCTTACTAATGAAGGTTACCACGGGCGATCTTTGCACATTTGTGGTCCAAATTGGGTTTCTGGGTCAAATTGGGTAGCGACATAGACATTGCAGCAAAGAATGCTCTGGCTCTTCTTCTCATTTGAAGAAGAAAAGCGAAAAAGCAGCGAATGTGGGTGCATGAAACCTTGTTGAGTCATCATTCGAACTGCTCTACACAGGTTATGAGCTTCTCCTCCACAATAATGTAACGCCCAGGTCATTGCAACGCTCAGCGCTTATCATGTAAAACTGACCTAACTCTATCGGCTTTGTCTTAAGCCATCCCCACCTCCACCCATTAGATTCATATTAAAGTGCTGTCCGTGGAGATGAGTGGCTTGCTGTTTTTACTTAAAGCTTCTATTAAAAAAAGATGAAGTAAGGTACAAGTAGCTGGATGCATCATTTAAAAAAAATGCTTCATTCTTCAGCATTGTCAGAAAGGTACAGAACATGCATTTATATCACATTCATTTTGGGGACATTGTATTGAGTATTATTCATTACCCCAACCCTTACCAAATCCCTTAACCTAATTTAATTTTATCCTTAACCCTCAAACCAAGTCTCAACCCTAAAATTAATAGTTGACATTATGGGGAGCTGTTGTTGGCTCCCATGATTGAAGATAAATCCCCTCAGTGGGGCAGTGTAAACAGTTTATGATCTCACACACACATACACACCATTGCTTTCTCTTCTCTCATTTTTCGAGCTAGTCAAACCTCTCGATGACCCCACCAATCACCGTTCACCAGGAAGTGGAGATCTATGAAACCCTCATTCTAATGCTTTCTGTCCTGGTGTTTCCCTGGCAACCAGAGGGGACAGCTCTATGAACATCATTTGCTGGTCTGTACATGTGTACATGCTTGTGTGCATAAGATTAAAAGCAACACTGACTTTAAAATACAAATTCAAAATGCACAATTATTTTTGCATGATGTTGCTGTGGTGATGGTGAAGGAAGAAATAATAGCAGAAAACAGGCTGGCCTACAGCAAGATCCAGGCAGCAGACAGATTTAACCCTCGAGATACTGCCGTAGGACAGGTGAGAGCAAAGATACACAGACAAACACAAAATGATTGGGAGATTCATATAAACTGTGTGCAAAATATCCAATCATCCACTCTGACTTTTCCCTTTTTCAAACATATTGTTTAGTTCACCTTCTTCCCTTTCCCGTTGTCCCTCTTTCACTCTCGTTTGTAATGTAATGAGAGTGGCTAATGTTGGAGACTTTCCCTGCCTGTGCATGGGACAAGAGAGGAATCAGGTGTCAACTCTTAAAGGACCATACCATTTCTTTTGCATGTTTGAGCCCAATAAATACAATCGGCATACATGTTACATTACTGCCAACCATTTTCCAAAACATGAAACCTTAAAACCTTAAGGACACTCTTATCGAGGGGACCTCCATTCCTCCTCCCCGTGTTCAGGCCCAGACCTTGTCCCCGGGCAACACCTTTCAAAGTTCTCCCTTTATTAGCAGTCTGTTGGAGGTCACAGACTGCTTCCTGATGAAGCTCTGTATTAACACGCAGCCTCCAGGTGTTGTCACTGCTGTCCAAAGTGTTGCAGTGTCCTCATCCGTAATTACTTAGTAAAATATTAACATAATGAAACCTGAAAAACACAATTTCACCACTTTGGCATCATCTGTAATTAACTATAGTTTGGGTTAATATAATGAGGTTACTTACGTGGAGAGGGAGGAGGGGGAGAAGGAAAAAAGATGGAATTCAGGACACAGAGGTGATGAAACCATTGCAGAAAACAGTTTTGAGCTGAGTCAGTTTCTGCACAGTATCTCCATCTCTTCCACACAACACTCCTCAGCACATTAGTGTCTTGCATTAGTCATTTGTATGATCACCAAATCTGTGTGGCTTGGCTTAGCAAGTACCTGTAGAACAAATTACCAGCTCTCACTTAATGTACGATTGCCCTCCTTTCTTAGACACTTACGTACATGCTTCCATTTTATGTGCACACTTGCATAAGGATGGATGTACACATTAACAGGTTTAAGAATTTATAGCAATATGTTTTCTGCATTTTCTGTAGGAGTTATTCAATTAACATATCTCATGCCAAGTCCATTAGAGACTTTATTAGATCAATGAGATCTCCCACACGCCCACATGCTCTTTAATGTCTACCCGATCAGTTCAAGCTTTAAGTTAAGTGCACTCCCAGCTCTCTGGACATTATAACCTAACACAGCCAGAATGGGTTGAAGTCATTTTATTTCTATAAATCTATTAATATTTTATGTTGATTTAACTCCTACAAACCTTAGGGGGTTGGTTGGCACCAAAAAGGAGTTTATGTGAGGAAATATTATCCAAGCGCTGATAATTCCCAGAAAGGCAGACATGGGTTGAAGTGCTTATAAAATCTAGAATTGTAACTGCTGGATTTTCTTGCTTTTCTTTCTTGTCTACACAAAGTACTTAACCTTTATCCATGATGTAATAGGTAGATTTTTTTCGCTGTAACTACTTTTGTTGAACTCCACTGCACTTGTAATGGCAGGTTTTTTCATATCCATCTCCAGTCACAGAGAAAGATGCCTTCTTGTTTGTTATGGTGCAGTGTTGCATGACTGCTGGTTGTACGTGTTGACTGCTGACTTTTACTTGTCATTAGCTAACATTTTTAATACTACTGATTCAGTGGCACTTTGCAGTGTGTAATTTAGATTTCTTAATTAACATTGAAAGTACAGCAATACTGAAAAGCTGAAAAAATATGCGTAAATATACACTAGGTGTACATGACTGAAAATCTGGTAATGCGGGCTCAAAGCCTAAGTATGTGTATAGTGGTCCAGGTTGCTGTGCAGGACTATAGGCACCAGGTCCAGGACATACCCTTTTCAGCATTACATACCCATGTCACATTACCATAGGAGCAGGCCCATACAATATTAGCTCCATGGCAACACCGGCCCCCACACTTTCCTTAGGGATACTTTCCTAGGCACAGAAGATATGTATGAGAGGAGTAAGAGAGCAGAGGTTGTTAATTGACCTATTTTAAGGCTTTTCAGTTGAATCGGGATGAAGAGAGCGACTATGGTGTGTTTAATGATGCCACAGGAGAGTTGTGCTTTGCCAGTACAATCAGCAACAGCACTTCAGCTGTTGCTGATTGTGCTGGCTGCCGTTTATCAGCTACCTAACTCTTCTATATTCTGTACACTTAACCAGGACCCCGGTGCCGCTCGCTTTCTGTCTATCTGAGTGGTTTTCCACTCTCACTTTCTCGGCTCTGGTGTCTGAGGTGGTGCTCTCTGTCAGGCATCATGTCTGATTATATTTGAGCCTAGGAACAGCTAATAGCATGCTTGCAAGATTACTTGTCTGTCTCTGGGCAACCAGGTGAGACTCTGGTAGTATCTGGTCCAAGTCAGATCAGTCATGGTTAGCATTGTAGCCCTGTGTGTTTGTCTTTGACATTAATGCTGTGGATCTAGTATATCAGTGTGTGTATGTATATCTCCAGTGGATGGTGTGTGTTGGTGGTAATAATCCAGGGTTCTGAAGTAACAGCTATCAAAGAAGGAAGCCTGAGTGAAAATGACTTGCAGCTTTCCTGTCTCCTTTTTGTCTGTCTCCCCACATTACATTCTCCATCTAGGCCAAACTCTGCCTTCAGCCCTACTACCTGACAAGCACAGTGAGTTTCTGCATACAGTTTAATTTCCTTTGCTGCTTTCTATCTTGCTTCCCTCCTGCTAATGTTGTACCTTTCTTTGCTTATCTCACTTATGCACTCATAGGCAGACACTAAAGACTGCACTCACGTGCACAAGCACACAAACAAATGCACACAGGATTACATTAGAATTTCATTTTCATTTGAACTCTGTGCTTGTACCCACCTCCCTCTTCTGACCACCTTCCAGCTCTCTCCTTGGCTGAAAAGTAATGTTGGTTTCATAATAACTGCCTGTCTGTATCAGAAGGGAGTTTCCACACGTAGTAGAAAGGGAAAGGATGCTTAGCAAAGAGACACAAACAGATGCACACATACATGTGCACGTACACACAAATGCATGCATGTATGAATCTGTTAATGAGCAATCAGCACACTTCACACAGACTGTATATTTAATAAGCACAGAGAAAGCTGTTGATTGAGTGTTTCTACCAGGAATAGACGAGTAAATTATGAATTACATATTCAAGTCAACTTGATTTTGCGGAACATGACATAGGTGCTTCCACCCTAAAATTACTCCATTTTTGTTTATTTTATGCTCTTACCTGATGGTAAATCATCAATGAACTCAGAGATTTCAATCACAGAAAATGCATCAATGATTAATGGAACAAGTGTCATTAATGATAGCAGCGATGGTTCTGGGCTGTTGTTTTGTGGATTCCAAACCATTTGGTAATGTATTAAGCCATAATTCTACAGGTTTATCTGTTTACCTTTACAATAAGGTCATATATACAGTGGGGCCCAAAAGTCTGAGACCGCATTGAAAATCTGTGATGTTTTCCATGTAAATCTGGAAATAATCACCAAGTCTGACATCACAAGAAGCTGTTTGGAACATTGTCAAATCATAGTGGGATAACTTTGCTTATCAGGTTTTGCACAAACTTGTGGAGTCCATGCCAGCTGGAGTGAATGAAAAAGCTAAATACTAAGATATTCTGACATTTATGTACATTTTTCAAAGATTTAACTATTCACTCAAATGATTAAGATATTATCATTTGTAATGAAAAATCTTGTATTAAATTAAAAAGGAATGCAAAATAGAATCATTTTCCCACTGGACATTTCACTTATTGGGTGATACTATACAAAATGACAAATTTTGTGCCTTGAGTAATATTTATTTATGGAATATAATAAATAGTTTTGCCATTCTATGTGGAGTTTGCATGATCTCCACATGTTTTGTGTGATGCTATGTGCTGCTTGTGTTTTTTCATAAAACAAAGGCATTTATGTCAGGTGGACTGTAAATTGCCTATTATGTGTGTTTGAGAGTTCTCTGCCTCCAGTCAGATTTGTTCCAGATCCCTTTGACCCTGAGCAGAAATTGGGGGGTATAGACATGTATTTAAAAGGGGCTGGTACACATTTCGCTATACAGTATACAACCTGAAAAATTACTTTCATTCTTCATCTTCACATCTCTTTGCTGTGTCCTTCCTCTTTTACTTTTCTGTTACCTCGCCTTTGCTGTCAGTGTCATGCGCCAAGGGTGCAAAGCTGCATTTGGCAGTGTTTGTCCAGCAGGGTGAGAAGTTCAATTTCAGTTCCTGTTGAGCGCACTGGGACGTCCCCAACTCCCCACTGCCGTCCCTGCCTGTTCTTTCACACAGGTGCTGGCAGACACTCACAGCAAATGGATTATTTGCCACATGCTCAGAAAAATTAATGCAAGCAACGATCACAGACTCAGGAATGATTCATTCAAAACTGTGATGAAATGACATGATTGATCGTTTTTACCGGGTTGCCAGGCTTTCTGTGCTCACGCCCCTTGATGAATAGCATCCATCACAATGACCCTCGCTTCTGCAGAGGTGGGTGTGTGTGTGGGGGGGGAGGTATTATTTGCTAATTAATCAACTTTGTGACTACAACTTTGTCACTGTAGAACTCATGAGTCATTCCTCTGCCTCTGCTGCTGAGACTGGTCAAGGACATTTAATGGAATCAGACCCCCACTAAATTTCTACAGCCACCCTGATTTCACTGTGAGGGGCTTATACACATACCATCATATCTCATCTTATTTATCTCCTGTTACCTTGGCAGCATCGGTCTAGCCAATAACCTTCCCTTCTCTGTTGCCTTCATTAATTTTCTGTGTAAATTAATCTGACTGTACTTCATGACTCAGGACTCTTCCTAAAAAGAAGTGGGAGATCAGATTGAACTCACCTTTCACCTGCCTTTTTTGTTGTTAAATTGAAGGTTTTTACAGACTGCTGTATGAAAACTGTTTCTGTTGTTTTGGGCAGGGTGGAGGTAGGCAGAAGTGTTTTTTTTTTTTTNGTTTTTTTTTTTTTTTTAAATCACAATGCAGGTTCTGAACAAACCCAACCTCATACCTGACTGAAATTCTTTCCTTCCTGTATGTTTGAGACTTGGATAATAGATTTGTTCAGATTTAACAAGGGACTAGATGGATACTTTTTTTTTTTAAAGACAGATACATACATCCTATTAACCTTTAGACAACCACATAATGATTTGCTAAGCATGCTTATTTTCAGCAGTGTCTTGCTTAATTATACATTTACACATAGCTACAGCTACAATTTCATGCTAAATAAATCCATTGCTATGCTCTGGCTTTAATTGCTTGCTCAAGGGTACATGCACTATAGTTGTGCAGGGAGAAAAGGCATCAGTCATTCATTTCCCTTAGAAACTGATTTCCAGCCTCCGTCACTGCCATTTAAAACCTCTCGATGGTATAATACAGTGTCATCTTTAGTACATGTCTGTATGTTGAAGGGTTCTAGAGGTGAGTTGTCATGTCCTTGCAGCTATGTAACACTGGATTTATTGGTGGGTGTGTTAAAGGACCATATCAGCCATTTTGCATGTTTGAGGCTAATATATTCAGTTGTCATACACATAATGTTCCTGACAATCATTTCCCAAAGCATACTACCCAAACAGTGAATTAAAAAAAAACAAACAAAAAAAACGTTCCTACCTTCCAGACTGCCATTGGTTTCAGTTCATTTGGTATGCTATTCAGATCAACTTGTTGATACTTGAAACATTCTTGGGATAGGTAATCCATCATTGCAAACAAGAGAAGTATTCAGATTTTTTTCAAAGTGCAATAAAAAGTGCAGAGGGATCTGAAAATGCTTCCTATGGTGCATTCAAGTGCTGTAGTGAAGAACTGACAACAGGAACCATTTTTAGATCACTCCACGCTTTTTATTGCACTTAAACGCTAAAATCACATAACTTTGAAAAAACCTGAATACACTTCTTGTTCACAATGATGGATTAGCAATCCCAAGAAAAAGTATCAACAAGTTGATCTTCAGCGTACCAGAAACCAACGGCGGTCTGGAAGGTACGAAAAAAATTTTTAATTCACCATTCTAGTAGTGTATGTATGCTTTGGGAAATGATTGTCAGTAACGTTACGTGTATGAAAATTGAATATATTAGGCTCAAACATGCAAAATGGCTGGTATGGTCCTTTAAGGCCAGCAGAAGCTCCAGAGGAAGTGTCTGTAATATGTGTTGAGCTATGCAGTAGTGACTGATGTCTGCACTTCCACGTATGCATAGCTGCAGATCCAAACCAGGTTCAGCCTGTAGTGCTGAAGCCTTTTCAAGCATTACGAACAGTTTGATATGGTTTTTCCACCTGTATTTTCACAGTGGTTTCAATCTAGTAACTCAGTATTGCCACTCGGTAGTTATGAGTTTAAAGACAGAGAACATCCTAAAACTCTGTAGTCGCAGCGTCTTTCTGAGAGATTTTTGCTCCTCATAGCAACCACTGATACCCTTGTCTGTCTTCATCAGGTGGTTCAGGAGATGCAGCTGACAGGAGGGCACATGAAATCTATCTTCATGCTTTCATTCTAAAACATTCCCTTCACCAGATTTCAAAATTAGAATGAGAGTGCAAACTGCTCAGATCAATAGAGCCAGAGCTCACCTGGCCATATCTCAGAATGATTTTTCTCATCTTTGCTATTGATCGTCCCCATCCTTCCTCCCTTCCTCTCTTTTCTCTCAGAGATGACCTTGTGTAAGTGACTTCAGGTTTTGACTGGCACTGTTCTGTGGTCATGACTGTATTCCAGGAAGATGGGGGCCACACCAAAACTCCTCCCTCAGTGACAACGCGTGGGGATGTAATTTGATACAGTACCCAACTAACAGGAATATAGTGGGACACACCGCACAAACACATATGCACACTTAAGCTCAGACACGTACATAAAAACATATTTCCAATCTCTTCTGCTCTCAGGCCAGCCAGGTCAGAGGGCTGTTTGATCAGACCATGTACTTCGGATAAAGCAGGGCATCCTGGGACAGAGTTTGTGTATTGTAGACTCCTGGAAGGACAGAAAGCCAGAAAAGAGGTCAAGATGATTTATGGATGGATGAAGTTCATGGCACAGGAATTGATTGTGTATCTGTGTGAAACTTCCCTGTCTCTCCAGGTTAGTGGCGCCCTTTACTGTTCCAATTCTTTCACCACCTGAGAATGACTTCCAGACGACTGACTTAACATCTCACGCTTGGTTCCGGTAGAGTTTGACACAAGGATAAAAAATGACAGTCAGTGCATCTGTCTTTCTACAAACACACATTTTCACATTATAACACATATAAACATGTGAGAACCAAACAGGATTTGATTGTTTTTATATTTGTATGAAATCAGAATAGTAAACTTCCCTCCTATTACAAACAGTAGTCCATCTCTATTAGCTTCATGCTCCCAAATGCAGAAGATTGAAATAGTGTAAACTGCAGTTTAGCGCCCCCTGCCTAGACTCAAACTCTACAGTGTATGTTGGCTTCTTCAAGAATATTCACCACTGGTTGACCACACGCACACACTCCTTTCTCATCCCTAAACTCAGAAAAGTTCCACTAAACAAAGTGCATTCCCTCCCTCTTTGACTCATGCATGCAACTGTCGAGCATCCACTGCAGCTGCATCCTCTCCTCCCTCTCATCATTTCTCTTTCTGTGAGGACAGGCCTCTCTCTCTAGGTTGTTTCTGTCACAGTTGCTCTTAGGTGGTCCAGTGAAGCTGCCATATCTGCCAGTGTGCCACTTCTCTATGTTGCCCCGTCCCTGACTGGCCTTCAACCCAGAGCTGAACTCACTGTGATGGGCACCAAGAACAAGCTTTCATCCCTCAAGGTGAGTCTTTCACACACACGCACAGTTACACAGCTTTTTAAACAGTGTGCATGTGCTTACTCAGTTTAAAGTCTCATCATACACATTTGACATGTTGATGTATATATGTGCATCTACAGCTTTGGCATTAACTGCCTCACTATACAGACTTAATGGTTTGGATGTCTACCTCTATATAATGTGTTCGCTGTAGCAGAACTCTCTTTTTGGATGTTAAAATGACTAAATGTTTATATTTATTTACATTGCACAAATTTGTACTAATTATTAAAAATAACTTAGTAGGCAAAGATTAATTAAAATAGGACAAAAAATTTAAGCCATCAGTTTTGAGGTTTTAAGTTTGGACATGACTGCACTATCATACTTCTGTCTCTGCAGTCCCAGCGGCAGAGCAAATTAATTGGCAGGGCAGTTGATGTTTATGGGTGGGCATCAGATTGGATTGGTCAGATTAGATTGTTGGCGGGGGGGGAATCGCGGAAACTCGGCATTTAGGCATTTATTTTATTGGCTCCGAGGTCGATTTCGCCTAGCCAACATAACGTTTTATGTTGAACTCGGCGCGCATCTTTGTTGTGCCTCAAACTGCATCCTTACCGAGAATTGCATCCCCACTCCTGGACAACGGATCATGTAATCTAAGACAATATTTATTACTTTGAAAAACTTCTTAGAGGCAATATAATAGGAGGTATGTGGGCAGCATCGATTATAGTCCACTCTTATTTTGTCGTTATTTCTGCCAAAAAATACATCCCCTCCTTTCTCAGCCCTGAGGAGGCTCACATGCACCAAACTCTCCCTGTCACATCCAGACAGCCCCAAATGTCAGCTGTTAAAGTGATTTCATTCCTTCATCTTGGGGATGCAAATCTCAGTAGGGATGTATTTGACCTGTTCATCTGCTCAGTCTGTGCGCCCGCCCTATAGATACAGGCAAATGGCTCAGATAGTAATGTGACCTGAGACACACCTCCATACGCTGTTCACAAGAGTTTTTTTTTTTTTTTTTTTTTTTTTNGATGATGTGAATCCATCTTGATTTCTCGCACCACCAAACTTCAATGAGGAGCTGTCATAAATTCACATCGCGACAGGTGACACGTTTTGCAGCCTGTTTGTTTGCTTAAATTCATTTTAATTACTCGTAATTCCCCAAGTAGGCTATGACACGCACAGTGTATTACCCGCACCCAAGACAATTTACAATNACTCGTAATTCCCCAAGTAGGCTATGACACGCACAGTGTATTACCCGCACCCAAGACAATTTACAATTTAAAACCAGAGTTTGACGTGTTGTTATGGTGATGACGATTATTGGTCAGAAAAAGAACAAACGGGCCACAAAGTCTGTAACGATGTCTAGGTGGACCCAAGGACAGAAACGGAGACACTGACAGGCGGAAGCTTGAATGTTGCTGACCATTTAGTGAATGAAATAAAATAGGCTACTGCTTTACAAAAAACTGCCAAATGGGCAAAACTGACTAACCTGATGCTGCTATAGACAAACTGGGGATCTTCACGGCAGCCCTCTTTGTTCCCTGGTTAGACTCATTACTGACTAAGATACAGCAACCAGATACTCCAACACAGAACATAGATACCTTAGAAAACAGGTGAGTTAATTGATAACTAATTAAGTCCGTCATTACTCTGCCTGCTGACAGCAGCACCTGGACAGTGATGTGACAGCAGTCACAGCAGTCGTGTTTTGTAGTGAGGATGCGTCTGTATTGTGCTATGGTAATTAGCATAATTACTTCTCTGTTGTCTTATTTGACCACAATTGTCTTAAATGATAGTGGATATATTCTTTTTTTTTTTTTTTTTNTTTTTTTTTTTTTTTTTTAAACTGCCGATTTCATCTGGGGGGGAAAGACGTTCAAAGGGGCGGGCAATGCCCGCCCATAACGCCGGGTCTGTGTCTCTGGCTGTCTCCACTTCACTGAACTGGATTAAGATTGTGTCCCACTCCACCATTATCACACCCCACCAGTATCACTCTCCTCAGCAGACACATAACATGTACTTTCCTATCAGATGGCCACAGACTAAAAGGTTCCCAGACAATCTTAATTACAGTACCTGTTACTTTTATGCCTTTGTCACTTTTGGGACTTTGCCCTCAGCCCAGTGTTTCCTGCTTTTGTAGTGCATCGCCACATTCATAGTCATTGGAAAGTACAGTTAACATTTCTTATACTGAATGTACATGTTTTTTTTCCCACTGTTTCCAAGCTTGTCATTGGATGAATAGTGAAAAGCTGTGGTTGCATGAACCTATGAAAGTCTGTTATAACACTTTTTAAATTCTATGAATGAAAACTGAAAAATTTGTGACATAAAATGAATGCTGATAATATAACTGTAACTAATGCGATACTAATCATCTAGTAAAGAGAAATCACTTCAGAATTACATTCCCAGAATTTTATTTGGAAGGCTTTTCGTGTTATACAAGCAACATACAAGAAAACTGTAACCATAGCAACCTGAAAATTCTAACCTGAAAATTATGTAAATGCTTCCTCTCGAGATTTAATTTCAGTCTTTATTCAGTACAAGTTAATGCAGTCACATATGTAGACTGCTATTGGCCTACATGCCCACAAGCCCAAACAATACCTGCTGTGAATATAACTCACACACCTCAAATGATATCTGCTGCTCTAGCTGTTCCATCTGTCCCATGCTTCAGTCCTGATTTTTGTAGTTTGGAACACATTGCACACACAATTTTGCAACTGAACATAAATTTATCCCTTATCTCGTTTTTGTAGGAGGCCTGCAAGCATATTTTAATTATCACAATTTTCAGTAAGATGACATTTAATAAGTGTCACATCGCTGTGACTGTTTTATAAGCAGCCAAAAACATCAAAACAGCTGGCATTAGCTTTACTTGGATCAACCACTATTCTGACAGAGATCCTCCCTCTGTAGACACCACTGGCTTTACAGCAAGATGCACTGAGTTAGCAGATATGTATATAAGTCCAAATTTTTTCACCACAGCTAATATACATCATTTAATATTCAATTGTGCAAAGTGCAGCCATAACACTGCAGATCTGTGTAGGAAAGGACAACAGCCTCTTGACTGTAATTTACACTCTCAGCCACAGTGTCTTATTTCCTAGAAATATTGTGGTGTTTTGAAAGGAAAGTTGCATAAATCTGTAGTGCTGAGCATCTGTTAGAAAATATTTGCAAGGCATATTTCATGCCCCTCGCTTTACTGGAAAATGCTTGTGCTTGATCACTTTATGACAGAATGCCAACAAATGCAAATCACATTGCATAAAAAAAAAAATAGAGGCCACGTCATCTGTACACTTTGAGGATACAACCTGCTGGAATAACTGTTCTCAAATGCCCTGATCTTTTTCCACATTTTAGAAGTATCTTTCCATACTTTGGGTCCTAAAGTGACAAAAAAAATCTTTTAGCAGACATCTAAGAACCTACAGAGAAAAACAGGAAACCTGATAACAAATATGCAAGATTTTTTAACCAATAAAAACTCTAAATTTATTGGCAGAGGAAAAACAAGTGGATGCAAGGTATAGGTGGGGTCTCAACAAGGCCAAATATTTGATTGGCTGATTCTTGCATTACTTGACTGTCTGCCCCTCTCCATTTCATCCAGCTTAATTCATTCCATGGCAGTGTCACTTGATGACAAAGTTTGGTCCATCTCTTCCTCAACTGCGTCCAAACTTCTCTGATCACACTAGTGCTGTTTCCTCCTGAAAGAGCATCCTAGAGGAAGAAATGGAGAATGATTACAAATTAGCGTAAGAGTAAACTTTATAAAAAATCTGTTCACAATACATTCCATGTAAACAGAAAGATTTTGGTATATGTGGCTCAGTAAACAGCACAAGCAGCCTGTGAACAGTAACAGACCACTAAAACTCATTTTGCCATCTTCTTTTACAAAGACTAGACCACTTTCAACCAAACACTGCTTAGTGCTGGTGACTGCAGCTGCAGCCATAGCAACTCAAGGTGAAGAGCACTGAGGAGTCCTTGGTTACCACAGCAGCAAAGCACAGAACAGAACAGGTGGGCCGGAAACAGCGACAGTAAAAACAAACCTTGACCTAAAGCTCAACCAGTGCACTAACACGCTCAGTCATAATTTCTTAAATGTACTCTGATCGGTGGGGTAAGTTATCAAAACTAACAGAATATCTGTTCTCCTCAAATACTGTCCCAGCCGTACTTTACTAAAGTCTAAACAAATGTGAATAAAAACATGTATTATGTCCTTGCAGTTGAGCTTATAGAAAAGAAATCACTAGTGATATATTTCCAACAAACCACAAGATTCACTGTATGCCTTAGTTGACACCCTACTCACCAAGAATACAATGAAAGGGCAACACAGAGGCAAATATCACAGTATCAGAGGGATACAGAACAAAGTTAAAGACTGCAATGCCACATTTCTCAGTTGGAACTTAATGGCATGTAAGAAAGAGTTTTACATTTCCCCCACGTTTTTACACCACTGAATTATCTATCAGAACATACATAATATCTGTATGCATAAATAGATGAGGCAAAAAAAAGCCAAATGTTACATCTGAGTATCTGTAAGCCTGTTTATAGGCTTTTACATGTACATGTGTAGCGCTTCATGTTCAGCTTGTAAGAACTGCATGAAGACAGTTTTTGTTTCAGGACCATGTACCTTCTGTCAGACGAGCTTTCCCTCCTGTAGGCTGGCAGAGGATTGTGGAACAGCCGACACACAGTACCACTGTCTGAGCATGACTGAACACTGTGGTGATCTTGTAGCAACCTGTAAACAAAATGCACACATACACACACATTTTAGAAAAACCGAAGTAGAGCACCTAGCTGCCAACTTACCAGACATTTTACAACCATTTACAAATGTACTCTCGATAACTTGTGTTCTTGTGGCTGACAGTGTAAAGGAGTCCTTTAAATGTCATTTCACAGACAACCACAAGTGTCACTGTTTGCCTTATTTGACACCCCAGTCACTAAGGAGAAGATGAAAGGGCAACACACAAAGGCAATATTTTACCCCTGATTAGTCTTTGAGATATTTTCAGTCTCATCTAAATCTGATGTTTTGGCTACTTTATTGCATATAATAACCGACCTGGACACTTCACGTCCATAAAATAGGAGTTGGGACTCTGTACAAGCCGTTTTTTCTTGTGTTTCCTCTTTTCCTCCTCAGGACACACATGCAAGAGATCCTTCGCTAACTGAAAGAAAACCAGAAATCAATTAAGCTGAATATCAGTCTACATTTACATTTCATTTACATTTCAGTCATAAAATTGGTAAGTTGAAATCGACATCATTGCGTCATTATATTAATTATTAATAACAGCAAGCTTTATGTCGCTTTTGGACGCTTGCCTTTATGTGCAGCATAATACAAAGAAAAAAAGGAATAAAAGTCTTAAGACTTAATATTTTTAAAGGTATCGTCGCTGCGGGCAGCCATAATGGCTGAAGTCACGTTAATTTTTTGGCAAATTTTCACCACCCTAATCTGAGTCAATCGCCACCGCGTTAAACAAATAAACAATTTAAAGCAGCTTTGATCGGAGCAGACTGATCACCATATGTTGGCGCTGAAAGGCAGCAGCGTGGTGTGTTTTGTGTTACACGTGGTTCGCCATACTGAGAACACGCGAGCTTCAACGTGAGTTAACGTTGGTTTTACAACTACAATAAACCAGATGGAGCCAGCAGAAACAAAATACTATGTTTCAATGTCACCCATTCCGACAAAACACTTTTGAAACATTTATAGCAACTATGAAATATTTAGCGTTACTTACAGGCATGTCTGCGTGTTTGAAGCCTCACCGGAAAACAAAAATCACACATTGGCGATACACCGGAAGCTGCTGGCCAACGAGAAAATTTGCCGGAAGTTAAAAGTTTCTGTGGATCAAAATTAGTGGTGAATAATAGTGATAGTAAAACACGTTGACGAACACGTTTTCTGTTTAAGTGTCCTGATGTCAACTTTTTTCTTTTTTTTTTGGCCATTTTTTTGTCAACTGAATTTGTTTTGTCTTAGATTATTTTTCAATTTATGATTAGAGAATGAAGCTACTATATGACGAAGAAAAAATACAATATTAAAATTCGTAGAGGGTTATTTTGTGGTATTCTAGTACTCAGTGACTTTTATGACCTTTGCATCTTGGCAGTAAATTTCGGAAGGTGATCATGATGGTGGCCGCTTACATAAAGTTATTATGTTGAATAATCTGGACATTTTCTTTGTGATATAATTCTATTATAGCGAGAGCTACTACTTTTGTCACTTAATAGCTAACTTTCAAAGGAGATAACCTACACTGACGAAATCAAACGTCCCTAAGGGAATAGTGAGAATATCGGGAATTAAAAAAAAAAAAAAANTAAAAAAAAAAAAAAACATAACGCAAAAGACTTAATTACTGAGTGCCACAGAGCTACTACAAGTCGTTCAGTAAGATGAAAAACATACACTGTGTTCACATAAAGTAATATATATTGAAAGATCAACCAAATGTGACGACATTTCAGTATTATCATCTTTAACTGATCAAACTGCGCCATCTACTGTTCATATTGGGTATCTGCAGGTTTGAGCCTCTGTTCCTGAGCACTGCCACACCACGTAACGGGTGGATCAGATCCGGGCCCACTGCAAGTTTAAGTGGACAGAAAGGAAAAACAAAAAAACGTCAACCCAGGATGTCAGTAAACTGACTCCTAGAAAAAATCAAAATGCTTTTTTAAATGGATTCAACGATGAAGGCTGATCTGCGGTAGAGAGAAGAACTTTTGTGCTTTATCCAGCGCAGACAACTCAGAGACTGCGGGGGGGAACGGAATTTACCGGTGACAAGTCTGCAGAGAAAAGAGGAAAAGACCGTCTAATCGTTTCATGGATCTTCTTTGTGAAGTTTTTTCACTTTACTTTCAATGTGAAAGGAGTTTGCGAGAAAGAGCAAAGGCCTGAAGTGAATGAAAGCAACATTCCAATCTTTCCCCTTTCTGCCTAAATTTTGAAGAACAGCTCCAACCATGGCGAAAAAGTATGATTTCCTTTTCAAACTCTTACTCATCGGGGACAGCGGTGTGGGTAAAACATGTCTGATCATCCGTTTTGCTGAGGACAACTTCAACTCTACGTACATATCCACCATCGGTACGTTTTAGACTGTAATGTTCGCTTTACTACCGACGTTTTTTTTGGATCAGCTTGTTTGGAACTTGGAACAGAGTCAGACATGTTTACTGAAGGGAGACATTTCATTCTTCCTCTGATGTTTGACACTGTTCAAACTGGTTTTCTCAGTCTGACACTGTTTCATGTCTGAACTAGTCTGTGCTCTCATATAATTCTTCTTTTACTCCTGCCTCTTATCTTCTTTTCCTGTTGAATGTCCTGTATCTTCCCTCACCCTCTCCCTCAGATCTCATTCCTCTCACTTGGCTCTCAGTAGATCCACCCACCCTCATTCCTATCTCTTTTACCATCTCTATGCTCCCAGAAGAATGGTTGGCCTTCTGGTATGTTCTGCACAGGACAACCCCCTCCTCTGTCCATGTTGTCTATCCCAGTTTGACCATCCTCAAGGAAACTCAAAGAAAAAAAAAAAAACCAGGAGTCAGTGTATCCTGCAGGCCTTGTACATCTTCAGTGTGTCTGTTTGGGGTGTAAGAGGAATGCACTATGGGGGTCAAAATCACAGTGAAAACTATGATTAAAACTGTCTCCACCCAAGTGCTCATTGAGGTTGACCTATATATGCTACATTGCGGAGTGTGTTTGTGTGTGCGTTCATATTTGAGGTATTTAACTCATTTTTGTCCCTGTTCTTTCAACTGTTTTTCAGGCATCGACTTTAAAGTAAAAACCATTGAAGTTGATGGAAAGAAAGTGAAACTACAGGTCTGGTAAGAGATGATTAGTTTAGTGTTTTGGTAAAAGCAGATAGCGCTGATCTGTTCATTTCTGTCTCACTTTTCTCTGTCTGCCTCACTTTATTTTCCTGAGAAGAGGAAAGAGGAACCTCCCTCTTAGTCTCCAAATCAGGACTTTATGACAGGGTTTATTGTCCAACTATCCATCACTCATGACCTCCACAGAGAGTCACTTCATGCCACTAGATAGAGATTTCATTGTTGAAGTGTTGTCCTACTATAACATGGTAAATTCAACATGTTACATCATTGTAAAATTCACATTAAATGTACATCTACCCAGTCTAACTTTGTATTAACTTGAGATATACATGCATGAGTGTAAGGAGTTTGTGTATGTGTTTTTCGTAGGGACACAGCAGGGCAGGAGAGGTTTAAGACCATCACGACAGCCTACTATAGAGGAGCCATGGTGAGTGAAGAATATCTGCAGAAGAATTACACCAAATAATCACACCTTTCTCTGTACCTTCAAATGAACTCGTAAATCGTCTTCCTATCTATCAGGGCATCATCCTGGTGTATGACATCACTGATGAGAAGTCTTTTGAAAACATTCAGAACTGGATGAAGAGCATCAAAGAGGTGAAACTGTATGGCTGAAGCATGGCATAGATATTAAGAATCAGAATCAGAATTCTTTTATTTGCCAAGTACAAGTGCATGAGGAAATTCTCTTGGTGCATGGTGTCAGAAAAAAATATTAATAGAAGCATAAACAATATGTATAGGTAAAAAAAACAAATGTGCAAACAGGCAAACAAGATTGCACCAACAGTGAATAAGTAAACATGAGTAAAAATAATGTAAACAGGTAGAGAATGCAGTATTGCACCAATTGTGGGTATGCAAACATAACCAGTGAGATTAAGTAAAGAAATAATGTGAGAAATAACTAAGTGAATAATAATGACATTTAGTAATGAGTAAGTAAAGTGTAATTTAGAAAAGTAAAAGTAATTTAGAGATAACTTAAGTGTTTAATGACTTATAACTGTATCTTTTTTTTACGTTTAAAAACATTTTGGCCAACCATTACAGCAAGGATGTCTGGGATTTGACAAAGCTTTAATCTGCTCTTCTTAAATGTGCTTACAAGTAGGCAAATATGCCTGAATAAGTACACTTCAACCTGTCCGTAATCGATTAATTGCATCCCTCTTTCCCAGAATGCATCAGCTGGTGTCAGTCAGATGTTGCTAGGTAATAAGTGTGACATTGAAGCAAAGCGGAAAGTTTCCAAGGAGACAGGAGAGAAGGTGAGTTGATGCTAAAAGAAGCTCAATTATGTTTTTTTTTAATTGCATCTTTTTTTTTTTTTTTTNTTTTTTTTTTTTTTTTTGCTGTAATTACTGAGTGTTGAATCAGTGGATATAATTCAGAAAATAAAAGGTAAATAAAACTTGCTCCATCATGCAATAAAAATTGTCTATGTGATAAAGAAACATAATATAAATGAGGACACGCTGACAACCTCTTCGGACTCATTTTTAAATAAAGGGTGCGGTTATCGTGACAATGATTTGAGTACTGAGCATACACACATTTTGATGTACCAGCTTTTTGTATTTACTTAAGAGGACATATATATCCTGATATACTCTTATCTCAGTCTGTGTCTATCATTGACAGCTGGCAAAGGATCATGGGATCAGGTTTTTTGAGACCAGTGCAAAGTCCAGCATCAATGTTGAGGAGGTGAGATGGAAGATAACAGAACCAGAGAGAATATGGCTTATTTTATGATGACTATCATGTGTAAATATAGTTTTACCACACAATGCAACCTCTCTCTCTCTCTCTCTCTCTCTCTCTCTCTCTCTCTCTCATGCAGTCTTTTTTGTCTCTGGCACGAGACATACTACAGAAGTCCAGCAGGAAACCAGTAAGTAGCGACAAAATGCCACATTATTTAGATTACTTCCTATTTACCATGCTAATTAATATAGCATGATTATCAATGGACTTATGGGTTGTTTCTTTGCATTTTTCTGTCTAATTTCAAAGTGTTTTGATTTTATTTTTCCTCTGCCTTTCCTTGTTCAACAGGGCCCCACAGGTCGAGAAGTGAAAATCACCAGCAGTGCACAGAAAAAATCTTCCAAGTGTGTTCTTCTTTAGACATGTCACAGGCCATCATACGTGTTGAGGTTCAATCAATTTTAAGAACAGTGTTACTGGGGAAAAATAGAGCAAAACGTCTTCTGTCTCCATCTGGTGGGTTTAAATAGCAACTACATACAGGTGCCAAAAGTGTTTTTATGCTTATCTCCCTTCCTTTGCCAGAAAAATAATTTATGGATTTCTTATATAAATAGTATGAAATTTTATTGACATGCCAGTGCCTTTTTTCTCACATGTATATTTTCTGCTGCATCACCTGTGACGGTGTTACTGTCATGTTAATGTGGTGATTTTTTTTTTTTATAGAACTCTGCACAGACCGCTGATATATCATGTTACCATTCATTCTCCACATGGCATCAATGTAATTCTCCTGTAAAGGGCTAGAACTTATCAGACCAGATAAGCAAGAATTCACGCCTCAGCTTTATCGGTCCGTTCTATTAGTTTCTTTTATATGTGTCAGCCTGTGACACTTAAGATAATGCATGGTGTCAGAAAAGTAGCAGAAGAGTAGCTGCAGTTGGATCCTCGTTGCAGTCTTTATCCAGAACACGTGTCTCTCTTGTTCATCTTAAATTCAACTTATGTTGTCATTTTTAAGAAACCACTGGCATTTGTTTTATTCCACAGGCAATTCATAGATTCTGCTTTATCATTTATAGCAGGACAGAAATTGTAATTTCTGTAAAATAATAAGCCATAAAGTGTCTTTGAATAGCAATGCACTTTAACTTTTGTCAGTTCACTGTTTGAAATTCAATGATTTGTATAATATTACATCAACAGCACTGACAAATAGACATCCCATTCCTGCAGTGCCACATGAGACACGGGATGCATTTGGTTTTCCCACATTTCTAGTGGCACATAAAGATCTTGAGACCTCATAGACTAAATATTTAGCTCTAAATGTTATGCTGAGTTTATTTTGATTGTGTTTGTGCAACATTTAAGTCTTAAGAGAGGTTATGAAATGTTTAATAGCATAAGTATTATAATGCATGTACCAGAATTTGTATATCAAATGCCAATGAAAATGAAATATCCTGAGATTACAGTACATTATGAAGCTCTTCCTGCCCACAGCATTAGAGAAATTGCATCCTTCCTTCTTCATCATAATGATAGAAATGATAACAATGGAGCCAAGTTGATGCTGGCTTTATGGTTTACATGCTGAAACAAACATTGGTATTAAGCACTGTTTTAATGGATTAGGGTATTGAGAATGAATAATAGGAACAGATAAGTGCAATTTGAGAAGTTGAGTAGAAAGGTGAATGAAAGAATGTTGGATAAAACTTGAGCAGAAAGGATGTGAGGGGCTGGGGTGCAGCACTACCCGTGTGTGCTGCGTTTTGATTTGATAAAGTAGAATTTGCCTGTTATCTGAAGTGCCTGTTAATTACCTTATCAACACCCACCTAGATCAGACATGAGTTTTCCTGTTCCAGCATTCTTCTGATCATTTTGAAGTACTGTAATTAGAGGTTTTGTCTGCACACAAATACTGTATTTCCACCTTTCTTTTTCTCACTTTCCACTTCTCATAGATGCCACAGGGCTTTGTATGTAGTTTAAATAGCCTACTTTCTGCTTTTTGAATTAAAAAAAAAAAAATGACTACACAATGACAAGCCTAGTGTGTGTGTCTGTGTGTGTTACAGTTTGAAACTGTCTTGGAACACGAAGATAAGAATCATTCAGCTTTTTTCCTCAGGCTGATGCTTTTAGACAGTGAAGCAGTAGCAGCTCTGTGTTTCAGTCAAGGACACGGACAGGAGACAGCGGCTATTAATGGATACAGTCGTGATTATTGTATGAAGTAGGATGTCCAACATATATGGACATTTTCTCTTACACTTTGGACCTCCCATCACCTTCTTTTTAAAAACATCAACCTCCTATTACAGGGTCCAGTACGGATATATGATTTTTTTTTTTCCTCATTGCTGTAGCAGTAGGAACTAGATCCTGTCGCTTGGCAACCGCCCCACCTTCTCAGCATCAGCACCACGACCGTACGGCGCGCTCTGCCGCATCTCCTTGGTCCCTGCACGTTGTGCGTGCTTTACGTGGCAGGTGTCGATTTGCAAACACCATACACAGTGCTTTACAGTAAGGGAGAAGAAAGAAGACACGAGTAGGGAGGGGAGAAGATCAAGATTTAAAAAAATTAAAAGTGGATCTAAATAGATGTATTGTTACTGTTAGCCTATAGAATATTATGGTCGTATGACATCGGGTGGGAGGTAGTGAGTTAAATGTCCAGGATACATACACACACGCACACACGGGTTGAACGGGATGCCCGCGTGACTGCAGGGAGGAAAGAGGCGGCAGAGGGGGGTCTAGGTGCGTGTGGACCACCGCAAACCCCCGAGGTGGGCAAAGAGCGAAATGTCCGTGGAGAAACTCGTTCTGGCCTAGCTGCTATTTTTGGTGCAGTCTGAAAATCGATGGATGATATTTCGTTCCTGTTCAGGCGAGGTAATTATTGTCGCTTCCCGAACGAACCGATCTCATCTTGGATTTTGATCTATACTCCATCTTTCTTCCGTGACAGGATGGAGACTTTATTATAAAGTCGGGCAGGAAGAGCTCACATGTTTCGGATGTTGTTCTTCCAGACTGGCAGCCGATTGACCCGCTCGTCTCATCTCTGTTGTGGGTAAAACAACGAGGAATCAGCTGCTTTTTTTTTTNTTTTTTTTTTTTTTTTTTTTTTTTTTTTTTTTTTTTTTTGAGGATGGTTTAGATTTTGCGGCCTGTTCGTGTCTCCAGTTACCGCAATGCCACGGGCAAGAGGAAAGAGATGTGGAATACACGCTATTGAGAGATGGAAACAGGGAAAAGACATCGGTATTATAATAATCCTCTGATTGCAAAAATCTAGTCTCAATGTTATGCTTTTGTTTTTAATGAGAGAATGACTGAGCGGCAGAAAGGTATAGACTGTGTAAGGCTAATGGCCTGTGAACTGCATAGGATGAAAGAAACACTGTATTGACCGAAGCATTTTTGGTACCATATCTGAAACGTCAAATGAGGTGAGTACGAAAGCTATGAGTGTGTAGTGGCTGCTAAATTCTCAACTTTCTGCTGACAAAGTTCTTGGACTCTGACTGGACCATAGTGCGTACCATGGGGCATTGCGCAGAGCCTGTGGCACCTGCCAGTGGAGAGCTTGGTGCATAATTGTGACAGACTGAGGTTCTCAAGCCAGCACTCAAGCACCCATCTGTACCAAATGTCTCTCCCTCTTTCACTCTCCTCTACTTCTACCCACAACATGAACTTTGTTTTATGAGCTCTGAGAAAGCTCTTTGCACAAAACTTCCTTCCTCCACACAGAGACGAGCTAACATGCCTTCACCATCAGACTCCAGCAGTGTGGCCTCAGCCTCTGGGTCGCGAGGATGGTCTGACAGCCGTCGGGGCATGTCAGGCCGTGGGCCTGGTGGTGCACGGCTCCTCCTGTACCTGGGGCTGTGCCACTTGGGTCTAGGAGCCATGGTTCTGGCCTTCTCTTTCACCAGCATGGCCTTCACCTCCTCAGCCCGTGTGCGACAGTCCTGCCCTTTCTGGGCTGGATTCTTTGTAAGTGTAAAACTAAATGATAACATAATATTATAACAAAATAAAACTTAGTGTGTTTTTGTGTGGTGTATGTTTCCAGGTGGTGGCATCGGGGATAGTGGGGATCATCTCATGGAGGAGACCCCTCACTCTGGTGGTAGGTGTATTTCCATCTGTTGCTCTGATAACAAATATGTTGGAGTCACTCAACTACAGGTGTCAAACCATTTGTTTTACTTTTTATCCCAGATGGGACATGAGACCGCTCAAACCATGTGTATTGAAGGACAAATAGTATGCAAGTCTTCATTCCACTCAGACTTGATTAAATCTCACCGCTGTGTTCCTCCACAGGTGTCACTGTTCATGCTGTTGTCTGCAGTGTGTGTGATCCTCAGTCTGGCCGGCTCGATGCTCTCCTGTCAGAACGCACAGATGGTCAAGTCTATGCTCACTTGCCAGGTAAACAACATTATGCAACTTTTGTCTTCTCCCTCATGCTGAAATGCCCTTCTAACCAGATGCACCGGGGCTGCGCTAGAAGTAGTTGTCAGTTACAGGAATATGTTTGCATATCAGGGCTTTGCACTAATCCACTGTGTACTCAAATGTGCTTAGGTGGAGAACGGGTTGTGTGTGTGTTGTGCACCCACTCACTCCTGCTCCATCACAGAGGAGGAAACCCTGGTCCTCTACCTGAATGCAGACTGCCATTCAGTCAGACATCAGCTGAAGGTGGGTGGGATGTGCCTTTTTTTTTCCCCACCTAATTTGACCCCAAAATTATATATATTTCTGTGTGATGAGGAATGTGATTTGTTGGAATGCATATTTTTCTGTAGGACCTATTGTTCAGTGCATGTGGTCTCAGTATTCTCTCCACCATCATCTGTACCCTGTCCACTGTGACCTGCAGTATCCACATCTTCTCCTTGGACCTTGTGCACCTGGTGATCAAAGACTCAACACATCAAACAGACATTTCCACTATTGCCCTCAGGTTTACATTTAAAATGAGAGAAATTTCTTTGTACCATCTATCTATAATATGGTCTTCATGTGTTTCTTACTATTTCTGCCTAGCTTGCCCCTCATCGGTCTCGTTCCGTCAACCCAGAATGCACAACTCCCCAGGATGCCTTCCTGACCAACATGATGGACTTTGAGGAGTTTGTTCCACCCATCCCTCCTCCCCCCTACTACCCACCCGAGTATACCTGCAGCTCTGAGACAGATGCTCAGAGGTAACACACACAGAGCTTTTTTTTTTTTTAAATTACACATCAACATTCTGCATAGGAAACTGCACCAGTACGTCACACATTCACACACTGCACAGAATGTGTACAAAAATGACTATTTCTGTGTTGATATGCAGCATCACCTATAATGGCTCCATGGAGAGTCCCGTTCCCCTCTACCCTACTGACTGCCCCCCTCCTTATGAAGCTGTAATGGGGCAGAGAGCTGCCAGCCAGGTGAGCATATGCTATGTATGGGTGTATGCGTGTGAATGAGTGTGTCATGTCCCCAGTGCTCACATTGATCCTTGTCCATTCTGGCTGTCAAGGCTACAGTGTTTGATGGCCATGGTGCTGAGCTGTCTGGAGAGAGAGCAACTTCTACAGCCTTCAGTGGAGAAGGTGAGAGACTGCTCTTGAAGAGTTACATGACTACGTAGTTAAAAGGAGCAACATGATGGTTAAGTGTCTTTCTGACATTAAAAGCAGTTAACAATTGAAATGATTGGGAAAAGTGTTCCATTTAATTCCCAGGAAATTCCTTTGGCACAATATTCAAGAGTGAACTTGAAATATATTTTATAATGCAGCTTAATTTTGACTTAAAAATAAACAAAAACTAACATTTTACCCAATGATTCCTGCATAATAAAACATGTAATTAGTTACTTCTTTAATGTTGTGCCAAAGGAATTTAATATTTTGAAACTTTGAACTGTGGTCAACAGTGAGCTTAGAGGAAATTTGGGGATGTTGAGGCGTTGGATGTTATATTGATTATAATTGTATTAGTCTGTAATTTTAAATATATGCACAAAAAACAAACACTTTGAAGTCAAGTCAAATTATAAGTCTAAGATAAGGCTGTGCTTTGAATTTGGCTTTCTTTGTAAAAGATTAGCATTTTCTTTTTATTAGTGTCCATGGACAGTGGCTCTCTGTTGATGTCAGAGATCGTGGACATCCCTGATGATTCCTCCCCCTCCGAGGACTCCTGCCTGATGGAGGTTGGGTTGAGGAACCGAGGAGAGAGGGGCAACAACATTGCTGGTGAGGGGGGAGACGCAGGAGACATCAGCTACCATAGTTACCCATGTCAGACACCAGAGAGTCCTCTGGCAGGAGGACCTAGAGCCAGGCATTTCCTCAGAGGAGAGAGGTCTAACTCTTGCTCTTCACCCAGTACAGCTACCCCCACCTACAGGTAAGGACAAGCACACACACATGCAAACAAACACGGTGTAACGTAATATATTGGACACAGTTTAATCAAAAATCAAAGTATATCAACATACAAAAATGTTTTTTGTGGCCTCTTCTTTCTCCTCCAGGTCTCCGGTGTTGCGTCGCCAGGCCATGCTAGCTCATAGCTGCTCCCAGCTGGAGACAATAGGGGGCTCCACCTCTCAACAGCGGTCCTCCATCCCAGAAATTCGGATTCGCCCTTCCACTCCTGCAAGTCAAGGACCTGCCTCAGCTTCATCTGCTCCTCCTGCCTCATCCTCCTCAGCTGCCAATGTGCAGGGGGGTCAGGGTAATGGAATACCCCTCACCCGTCAGCCTTTGTACCTTCGACGAAGGGCTGGGAAGAGTGAGAAAGATGGGGAGAGCGTTAAAAGAGATAGTGTTGGGCTCCTACACCTTGTGAGGTCACACAGTGAGCCAGGGTTTGGTTCCTCCACTGATACAGGTAAGAATAAACATTCATATATGCAATACATCCCTTATTAGATAATTAGTAATGTCAGATTAGTATTTCAGTTTCCTTAATCTCCCTCGTATCTCCTTTTCTTAAGTTGGCTTTGGTTCTGGGGACAGTAAGGACGGTTGTCACACCTCCACAGAGACAGGTATTGTATATTCTTAAAGGACTCCAAATGGGCTGTTCTGGTGATGGCCTGTAGGTGCATACAGTATCTTAGATAATAACCCCTGTCTCTTATATCTCGTCTCTTTTCTGTCCAAGAGCCTAATCATCAAAAAAGATGCTATTTTAGAGATACAATTAAACTCCTTTAAAATTACTGCAAATATAGTTCTTTAAGCACATATGGCAGTCATCTTATGCCTAATGAGTTTGTCAGTAAAATAAGCATATCATCAGATTTGTACTCATGATAATTTGATGAATGAGATTCAGTGTCTTCTTCTGTCTCCACATCTCCAGGACCATCCTCTGAGGCGTGCCTGTTAAATCACACCTCTTTGCCTCCTGCCTCAGCTTTGCCCAGGAAAGATAACTTGAAAACAGCAGCCACAGGGGTGCAGGTCCCCTCGAAACCTCCTCCCACCTCACCAGTGCGTTTACCTAAAGATTGTCACCGTTCCTTAGGAGACCTAAAGGTCAGTCTAAAGATTGCTGATGGCAGACACAGTCATCACCTACAAACACAACAGTCAGACTATGACAGTTCTCATATAAGTCAGATACCTAGCAAGGCTTCACAACTGACTTTTATTGAATCTTCTCCTTCCTTCATCTGATCTTCTCTCTTTCCTTTTTAGGTGACTCGAGTCCTGGTGGCTCGCTTCCTGCAGCGTTCCAAACGTAACCTGGCACCCTCTTCTGAGCACGCTGGAAACACAGCATCCTCCCCTAAGAGAAGGGGAGGAGCTGAGTGTGCCACCACCAACCATCTGCAACTGGAACAAGTATGACAATGAGTTATGATTTTACAGACTTTACTGAGCTAATCTCTGGAAAAATCTGTTCTTACACCAATCATACCTTCTGCTCTGTTTAAAAATTTCTTGGTATCAGGTGTTGCGTAACTCTTGGGGCACTAACAGAGGACATCCCAACCTTAACACCCATCACCCTCATCATCGAGGACACCACCATTCTCATAGTGACAGTCGTCATAACCGGCATCACAGCAGCCACACCCCAGAGGGGATTCACCTGCGTAGCTGTGGAGATTTAAGCTCCTCTTCCTCAGCATCACTATGGCGATTAGTGACAGCCCATCCACCGCATGGGTCATCAGGAGCACTGTACTCAGAGTCAGCACTGTGAGGACAGGAGAGAGAAGGAAGGACGGAAGGGGAAAACAGAAGTGACACAAAGTGAAGGGGTTGTAATAGAGAAGGGATAAGAGGGAAATTGCAAGTTAATGACAACGAAGAGCAAAACGGGATTTAGGTGGTAGCACATCATGTGAAGACATTTAGTTCTAAATGATGAAAGTCCCTTCTCTTTCTGTTTGTCACCTTCATTTCCTGAAGCCAACTGTGCGAATGGCCTTATTCAGTGGTGCTCTTTTCCATTCTGAACATCCAGCTACAGCTCACTCTCGTTTCACTGCACAGCAGCAGTGAAATGGCCAGTGGATGTTCATTTCTGGTCAGTGTGGATCCTCTTCTAACAGAAATCATCAAATGGGTCGATGATAAGCCTACCAGAAGCATCCCTTCTTGCTGTGCTATCATTCCATCTCTGCACTCATCTTGAAAAGCAAAGACTATTTTTTCCTCAAGACTGGAGTTCAAACATTTAACATCCACTTCATGTACATTCAGTCTGTTACATATTATGGGTTGCAATATGTTTCTTGCTCCTTGGTACATTATTTGCTATTTATGCAGAGGATTGCTCAGGTGACACAATCATGGGAACCATTATTTTGTCTTCCATTGATAAAAGCAGCATCTTCATAGACTACCCATGTATTTAGCTGAGTACAACATAAGATACGACTGTAAATGAGGGGAGAGACGGATCTCACACAGACAACCCTGTCATGGCCACATCAGGATGCACTGAGTTGCTAATTTACTGAGGGGTTTTTTGTGCAGTTCAGATGACCACTTTCTCCATGCTCATCCACCTCCATATTGGCCTTCAGAAAAAGGCAGCCAGTATTTGTAACACTGACATAAATGCATAACACAAATACAATACATGCTCAGCCCTTACATTGTATTCTCTTTCGAAAGCCCATGGATGTGGTGATTTGATTTGATATGTGCATGTTTTGCTACAGCCTCCCAAATACAGCAGGAACAGTGTGCATTAGATCCTGACCAACTCTGTAACTAACTATTGTGTCCTCAGAATGTCTTTATCTGCATGTTTTGACAATGTTTCTTACTTTTTTCTCTTGCACCCAAAACTTATGAAAGTAGCCATTTTAAACATGTTTGTATTATTAGATAGCTGAAAGGGAAGGTCAGAGACATAGGTATGCAATGTTCCCAGAACATTCTTCCACATGGCTCTTAATACGCCTCTGTGTGCTAATTTGATTGAGTATAAAGTTGTTAAGAGATTGTAAAGAGAAATCTGATCCTGGCTAAAGCAAACTGATATTGTAAAATATAGAAGTGTTAATTGCATTTTGACTCTGATGACATGAAGAGTCTTTTGCAATAAATGTACAGACTTATTTTTAAGAGGTCAGGCTTCAGATTATATGATGGTAGGGGTATGTTTGGACTTCACAGAGGTTGGGTTCGTGTTTAAGTTATTTTTAAAAATCCTTGAATTGCTGACACTTCAATGACAGCAAATATACTGTGTGATGAGTCTGTCACGTCTTGGAATTTATCAATATGTGTTTGCTGGATGTGCGTCAGATTGGTTTTTGGGGTTTTTTTTTTCTTCTTGGAAAGTCTTTTTGGTGTGCTCACTAAGTGACTAAGTCACTAAGTGGTGATATTGAGTCAATATCAGTAAAGGCACATTTTGAATACACATATCTATATAACTAATTTTAAAAATGCCCACACATACACATTTAGCCTGCACACAGACACAGGCACACTCATACACTTCCTTATTAAGGCACTGAGCAGTGTTTCTACCTCCTGTCTTGCATATGAAAACATTATTTATTTAAGAAATGTATATCTGTATGGCAGGCCTAGCAGGATAAAGCCTTGAAACCTGAATAATAAATGTATCTACATATGAAACTTATTCCAAATTTTAAATACAGTGTCAAATGAAAAACGTTTAATGCAAGTTATGTATTTCAACTAATGAAATAAATTATAGACAACAAATGTGTATTATTAATGTTGACATTTTGTACACGCCCCTTTCTCTCTCTCTCTTTCTCTCCTTTAGCTTCTCTGTCATTGAACAACAACATCTGAGGTGCTCTTAAACCCCTCCTCCCGTGCAACCCTATTGGTCAATCAGCGTGAAAGCCCATCCTGGTTCGATGTGCCTTGCCAATGAAAACACTCGATGTCAAATGGAGTCTTCTTTAGCCACGCCCACTTTCACCCACTCGCAAAGGATGTCGGGAATGTAAGTCCAGTAGCTTTGTAATAAAACTGACGGCATCGCGGACATAAACTACAATCTGTGCATCCTGGTTTTTGGGTCCGTCTACAGACTTTAATTTAACAAAAAGACACAAAATACAAGAGAAATAATTCTGCTGTTTATCCTCAAAAATTCGGACGCAAAGACACATTTATCATGGTAAGAAAATTAAAACAAACTGCTATATAGCAGCAGTAACTCGGCTAACAGACTGGATGCAGGAAGCAAACTAATCTGAAGTAATGCATAGGTAACCTGGTAGTTAATGATAGTGTTTCCTTTATCTATTCTTAGCGCTTGTTTTCAGACCTATGCGACCATGCAGCTAGCTGAACTCGTAGTTTTCCTTTGCCGGAATTTAGCGTTATGTATTTTATATAGCTAACATAGTGGTGATTAACCTTCTCAGTTTGTTGGACAGTTGGTTGGGAATGAAACGCCTGTTGAGTTTGCTCATTAGAGCTCCTAAAATAATCCCGATAATGAGATTGGTGGTCTCTCCGCTTAAGTTAGCACACTTTTCCCCGCTGTGCACCTCGTCTCTACAGGGAGACAGCATCTGCAATGGGACCAACAGCAAAAAGGCGTTATTGTCAGACCCGCAGCAGTTTGACGCTCAGTTTGAGGAGCTTGTGACTGAGCTGACGCAGAGGGACTTCACTGATCCTGTGCTTGCTGATGCCCTAAAAAGGCTCAGAGAGGTAAGTTGTAATGTCTCTTCTTGTCTCTTTGTGACTGATCACTGTTATTTTTAGTGTAACTTCGCTCTGCACGTATTGCTTTCAGGTTTTGGTGTACAATGCTCCTGGAGGCAAGAAGAATCGAGGCCTGTCAGTGATTGGCTCATTGAGGGAGCTCATCCCACCCACACAGCTTACACAGGACACTGTGCAGAGAGCTCTGCTGGTGGGATGGTGCATTGAACTGGTGAGGGCATGAGAAATGTTGCTTTTGGTACTGTGAAAGTGGGCTTTTGTGTAAGCTTCAATGGCCAGACCTCTATATTGTGAGGCTTACATATGTCTGGAGAAATCAAACAAAAAAAGTTGATACAAAAATGGTGGAGGGCTGTTGTTATGCTTCAAAGAAATAGTAAATACAGTATGCTAAATTTTGTATTGCACCCAAACAGAAAATTGGTGTTTTTTTAAATCAAACACACATCCAACTAAAAGGCTGCCGTAGGGTGCTTTTTGGGCATATTTTCTCCAGACTTAAGCTTGACATAATGGAGGTTGAGGTGACAAATTTGCTTTAGTGTCAGTGAGAAGGGAGCTGTAGTATGCAGTCCAACTTCTGACTAAAGTGTAAGCTCACAGGCACAGACTGAGATTGAAAGCAGTTGGTAAACATATCACAACCATTAATAACTGAGTGACACTTCAATGTCTTTGTTGATTTTAGCTCCAAGCATTTTTCCTTGTGGCTGATGACATCATGGATTCATCTGTGACTCGGAGAGGACAGCCCTGTTGGTACAAGAAGGTGAGGGCTAATATATTTAAGCGTGTGGTTATTTATTGTCCAGTATTAATGGTGTGCTCCCACTTTATTTTTAAGGATGGAATAGGTCTGGATGCCATCAATGATTCATTTCTCTTGGAAGCGTCCATCTACAGACTCCTTCGCAGACATTGCAGGGACCAGCCTTATTATATCCATCTACTTGAGTTGTTCACTGAGGTACTGTCTTAATCAACACACACACACACACACACACACACACACACACACACACACACACACACACACACACAGACTCACGGATGGGAATCTTTCTGCATTTCTGTGTTTTTCAGACTACTTTCCAGACAGAGCTCGGCCAAGCTCTGGACCTCATGACTGCTCCCCCTGGTCAGATTGACCTCAACAGATTCACCATGGAAAGGCAAGAACGGAAGATTTTAACTGAGGACATGACATAATGAGAAAATTAGAGAAAGCAATCACATTTTACAGAGATAAAAGTTTTAAAGGAAAATTGCTAAGAAAGTTACTAGTTACTAAAACAATTTTGTGTTTAAAAAAAAAATAAATCCGGTCTTTTCTTTCAGGTATAAAGCTATTGTAAAATATAAGACTGCCTTCTACTCTTTTTACCTCCCTGTGGCAGCAGCCATGTACATGGTGAGTGTTTATATGGTAAATGTGAACATTTGATAGTTGGATATGACAGGAATGATGGTGATTACACTAAGCAACTTAAAGTTTAGAAAATTTGGCCAATAAAAAGGTTGCGAGTTATAGACTATCTGGACAGGGCACTGTATTTTCCCTTTAGAGATATTGTTTTAATAGCTTTGAGTAAAGAACCTTCATCTGCTGCAGGTATGTTACACACAGAAGGTGTAGTAGAATGTGAGGTTATATTGGGTGATTCTTGTGTATATAGTTGTGTAATTGTATAAATGTGAAGTAGATCCTTGCTTAAAAAAAAGTATGCACAATGAGCATACCTTGTTCAAATTAATAAATGCTCAAAATAGTGCACCAAACAACAACTACACAGTCAATAAACCGCTTGCAATTTCTGTTAAACATTTTTAGGTTTTTATTTAATTTTATCTTTAATAGTTATTTCTTTCCTGTTTTTGTTGATAAATTTATACATATATAAATTGTCGGGGGGAGGGAGGGGGAGTTCTGTGGAACTAATTTGTTTATAATTGTATGTGTTTATGCTGTAGGCAGGAATAAAGAGTGAAGAGGAACATAATAATGCCAAGCACATCTTACTAGAGATGGGACAATTCTTCCAAATACAGGTAATTTGGTTAATACATCATCAACAACATTCACTATTTGTCATTCTCTTATCATCTAGGTGCTGTTACTGAACAATACTTAGATTACACAGTTTGTAAAAGAATAAATGGATCAATTTGATTTAATTGCCAGGATGACTACCTGGACTGTTACGGTGACCCTGCTGTAACAGGGAAGATCGGTACAGACATTCAGGATAATAAATGCAGCTGGCTGGTGGTAAAAGCGCTGGAACTTATGAGCCCTGAGCAGAGAGCAGAACTCGAGGTGATACTTCATACAGCAACGCTTACTACATTAACACTGTTAATATGTGCTGAATTTATGTGACTATAACCTGTGTGATTTCTACGCAAGGATCCCATGGCTCAGACACACTGAAGTTAAATTAAACTAGTATGGTGTTACAAGTGCCATATAATTTGCAATTTAGTAATGGCACAGTGACAGACTTTCTGATTTGAAGTGAATGAACTTCATATTTCATAATGAGGTGTGATTCTGATTTCAATAAGAATGAAGCAATAGGATAACTCTGATTTACTACAAATTACATTACTAAGCAGTACAGTCAAAGGGTGGTTGTGGTAGCACTAGTGACCCTTGAACTCTGGCCTGCTCCCCCAAATTTCCTAGTATATCGCTTGCTGTTTTCTTTCTGATAGTATCTGGAGAATGTAACATGCATTAACATTGTAACCACAAGTCTATTACCTCAAACTACTCTTTGTAAAAGTTGAGATTTTGTTCCTCATATAATAATTTGTTTCTGAACAGTCATTCTCAGTTTGCTGAGTCCAGGGTGTCCTAATTTGAAAACACTGAAACTGTTTTGCATTATGACTTTGTTTCTATGTTCATGGTCCTTAGATTCCTCCATGTTTGCGGTGGCACTACCTTGCAGAAAACCCTTGAGTCACTTGCCAGTACATTAGCAAAAGTTAATTTAATTTTTATTCCTGCAGACATGTTACGGACGCCATGATGTTGCCAGTGTGGAAAAGGTCAAAGCACTGTACAACACCCTGCAGCTGTCAGCAGTGTACCAACAATACGAAGATGAGAGCTACTGGCGGCTACAGAAACTCATCGCTCATTACGCTCAGAACCTTCCGCATTCAGTTTTTCTCAACTTTGCCAAAAAAATATACAAGAGAAACAAGTGAGAAAGAATTGTGATCTTAAGTTATATTATTATTGTGTTATTAGCCAAGTTCCCTTTTAGCTTTTATTATGACACACTGCTCAACAGCTAAATAGGGTTTTTCAATGTAGAGATAAAAGGGAAAAGATCACAGACCAAGTTTTTAACCAGGCTCTGACTCCATAAAAATGACTGAATGTAATTGGGATGTATAGAAATGGGGATATTTGCTGGTGAATGTCATCAAACAGCCTTTGTTTTTTTCCCACTTTATTTATTACAAACATTGTTTTATCTAAAGTTTCCAGCAGGTATGATGAGAATAAGATTGCATGTTTCAGCTTTCATACTGCATCACTTTGAGGAATGCAGAGTAGCATGAATATGCAAACATGAAGGAAGAAAAACATCGACTCAAGTAGTTGTAATTAAACCAGAGTGTCTTCATTATTTAAGACAGAGGACAGATGGACTTAAAACAGATAACCTTTCTAATTCCCTTTAGTTTTTTTTTTTTTTTTTTTTTNTTTTTTTTTTTTTTTTTTTATTTTGTTGCTGTAAAGTGCCAACTGCTCAGAATATAGTTTTGCTTTTCATAAAGAAATAAAATAAATGTGATCATTATTATTTAATTCTGTGTTTTTGTTTGGTCTGTAAGTGTTACATAATTATCATCTTTGAGACAAAATAAATGCATTAATGATGAAAACTACAGCGAGGGGTGTGGCGTGTGTGTGTGTGTGTGTGTGTGTGTGTGTGTGAGAGAGAGACACTGCTTTTGTGGACGCTCGCGAGAACATCGATGCTGTGGCTGTTCCATCGCGGAGAGATTCACATTCACACGGACTGGGATGTGAGAGAAGATGATGGACTCCTTCATCCATCTTCACCTCAATCTGACCGTGAGTAGACGCTTTGCTTATCTCATTATTCCCCGTCGGTTTTAAGGTAAATCAGCACGCGCCAGTCCGGTAAGAAAAACCTCGTATTACCTCAAAATGTCAACATGAATCGCTCAGCGTTCACACTTAACATCTCTTCAACGCCTTTTAGTTGATTGTGTTATTATTATCCGTTTCCTGAACATCGCGTATTATATTTGGGTTTTTATGTGGCGGATGGGCCTAGATATCAGGACGATGCGTCTTGGTACCCCCTCCCCTCCTCCAGCCTCCATCCTCCCTGTCTCAGCTATAGGATCGATAAATGGACGGTNACCCCCTCCCCTCCTCCAGCCTCCATCCTCCCTGTCTCAGCTATAGGATCGATAAATGGACGGTGCTGCACACAGGATGGTTGAATTACATGTAATAATGCATTGTTTTTTTATTTTATCTCAAAGCCACATTGGCTTTAATGGCCATTCCCACTGAAGCACCCTATGATTTATATTCTCCACTGATGTGAAGGGCATATATGGGCAATAGGCTTGGCTGGAATGGCTTTCTAAAGGTTTGGTGTTGTTTCAGGGCTGCTGCCTGATGATTTCATGCTCCAGCAGAATGTGCCTTATGTTCAGTCAGTGCTGTAGATGTCGGATGTATGGTGCTTTTTGGTGCTTTTAATGCCATTTCTTTTGATCTACATACACTCCCTCTTGTCAGTTGTAAGGATGGACTGGCACAGATGGAGACAGCTTGGCTAGTGTATGAATATCATGACTCAGTAAAGGAGGACATAATAGACCAAGATGATGAGTGACAGTTATCAGGCTATAAATTAGCAGACAGGAGATAATGGCATAATAATGGAGATGATTTTTGTGTGTGGATGTTTGCATGGATAGGTAGGATTTTTCAACCAAGGAAAAATGTATAACAGAAAGTTAGGACGCATGTGCTATACAAAAGGTGCATACAAATAAATTATATGAAATGTTGAAGTAGGTTATTAAATTGTGCATTTCCTAACCATTTTTAAAAAGTGATTTTCTAAATTTCAAAGGCTATTAGAGAAATTGGGTGTCACCATGTGTTACTTCACAGCAAAATGGTCCTGGGTTCAAATCTGACTTGGGACTTTTTGTGACGAGTTTGCATTTTTTCCTGTATCTGTATGGGTTTTCTCCAGATGCTCTGCTCTCCACAGTCCAAAGACTGGTTAGATGATTTAGAAACTCTAAATTGCCCCTATGAATATGAGTGTGAATGAGTCTGTCTCAATGTATTACTCCTAACACTGTCTGTTGTCCATTGATCTCTGGCATAGCTTCCAGCAATGCTGCAAGCTGCAGGTATACAGTAGAGAATAGATGAATGGATGGATTACAGAAATATTAAAGAAGCCATGTCCAAATGCTGTAATTCCTCAAGAAAGAAATAACATAATTTTTTCTCTTAGTTGCTGTCATATCTTGTATGCCTGTATAAGCATAATGTGGTTTTATAGCAACATGAGAGACTGAGAGTTCAACAAGATAGTTTGCATTCATACCATTGTTACATACTCCCAGGCTTGGACTGTGATAACTATAAAGCTTTAAAGGACAATGCTGGCTATTTAGCATGTTTGAGCCCAATATACGACACATACACGCTAACACTACTGACAACCATTTCCCAAAATATACAACTGGAGTGGTAAATTTTAGATTTTTTTGCCTGTATAGCCTCCAGACTGCCACTGGTTTCATGTCATTCCAATACATTATAAAAATCAACTTGTAGAGACTTGAAAAGTGCTGAGATAAGTAATCCATCACAGCAAACACTTTGTCTATTCAGTTTTTTGTTGAAGTAATTTTATTTCACTGGTCCAACATGGAGCTTCATGGAAGGCGATATATATCTCTGCCAGGGAATATAGTCCCAGGAGAAAACAGCTTTTTGTGAGAAATTAAAACAACCATGCCTTCTACAATTGTGCATAAGTGCTAGAAGGCGAAACACTGAATTTTAAGATGGGGTGTATCACCTTGATATTTGTTTTGAAAGATTAGGGGATTCAGAAAAATAACAGAAAAACTAAACTACGGTTTTATGTTTTGGAATTTGAAATTGGTTGTCAGTAATGTAACATGTATGCGGGTTGTATGTATTGGGCTTAAACATGCACAACTGCCGGTATGGTCCTTTAATGACTTCACCTGATATGGAATTGTGCAGAGTGAAGCAAGCTTCTCTGATGAGCTGAGTTTTCTCCTTGTCTTTTCACTTTGTGTCTTCTTTGATATTACAGGGTTTTTGGAGTTGAGCCAAGATGTGACCGAAACAGCGGGTCACAGTTTGGATCTGGCCAGCCTCCAGAACCATCGTTTCTAAAACAACAATATTCTAGTGTCCTAGAATTCCCATTTTCACAATGCAGTCATCTAACTGCTCCTCGCAATCCTCAAGGCCACGGCATTTTGATACAAGCAGACGGCCAAATACTTTGACTGATACAAAGTCTAAAGGCCCTGGTTTTCAGAGGGAGGATAAAAACATGAGCAAGATTGGCACTTCCTCCCCACGACGGGCTACTAAAGGCCCTTCTGCACCTTCCAGGACCAGGATGGGTGTTCAGTCTCGAGCTCCAGTAGGAGTTCAGTCCAGGTTGGGTTCACAAAAACAGGGTTTCACTACAACAAATTCAGCTAAGCCCAAACCCAAGACTGCTCGTGCACCGGCAGCATCCAAAATAGCACCTCCACCTGCTCCTCCTCCTCTTCCCTCTCTTCTCCCTCTTGACCCGAATTGTAATGAACCAAACCTCCCGTGTCTATGTTGTGATGGCCGCTCCCCACAAGACAACAACAGTATGTTCAACCATAACCACAATAACAACAACACCATCTCTTTCAGACAGCAACTGCAGCTTCAACCTCTTCCATCACCGCTGCCCCAGAAACAGGATCTGACAGGGGTGAAGGACCAAACTCAGCCTCCCTCACAAGCACAGGCACAGCTGGAGCCCTCTGCCTGCCCTGCTAAAAATCCAGAGAATGAAAGGAAGGATGCAGAGCAAAGCAGTGATCTTGCCAATGAGAAAAATGTAAAGGTAGAGGAAGAGGAAGACGAGGAAGACAGCAGTACAGATATTGATATTGATGTGGATGATGACAATGATGGAGAAGGTGACAATGATGATGATGATGATGACGATGATGATGATGATGATGATGATGACACACTGGTTCCCTCATGCTGTGACTGCCCTCCCTCCCTCCTGGAGTTCTCACTCTCCTCTTCCACATCCTCATCCTCTACGTCCATCAGTTCCTGCTCTGACTTTGAGTCAGACTGTGGAGATCAGTCCACCTCTATCTGCTCTTCCCACGACCTCGATGACCTGTCTGTCCTTCCATCCTTTAAAGATCAATCACTTCCACAGGCCATTGAATGCAAACCTCCCACACGTTCACCCCCAATGCTGCCCCTAAGCCGTAATCCCTTCTCCCTAACATCATCACATTCCCCCATTTCCCCTTGCTCTCCAGACGAGGGCTATCCATCTGCCCTGGATTCACCTTCTCTTGACTACTTAGGAGTAAAAGGTGACATGGGACATTTGGACTCTGAGGTTACCAAACTAGACTTGCTTGACTTCCTAGAATCAGTGGGAGAGTTTGGAAAAATGGAACGATTTAGCCAGGTAATCCAAGTGGCTCGCTGGGATCTGGAGGGGGAACAACACTGGGATGTGCTGAGGGATCGGTTAGATCACCTGGATCGCTTAGAGAAAGTGAACAGGGAAGTAAAACTGGCTTATATTGCCAGACTTCATGAGAAAGGATTGGATCTGGATCTGGAAGAGCAGGACCTCTCAGATATCTTAGATGAAATGGGTAACATTGATTTTCCTTGGAAGCTGTATAAAAGCCGCGAGGGACCAATGGGAGACTCTCAGGAGTTTTCTGATGCTGGGGTTGACCTGACTGCTCCATCGGATTGTGATGACCCTCTCATTCCAGATTCCCTCACCCCTTCCCCTGTTGAACCACCACCTAGACCACCCAAACCTCCAGTACGTCATGCCAGTGTGAGCTCTGACCTTCACACTTACATCAACATCAGCAGGGAGACAACCTCAATTGCTGTTGCCACCTCTCCTACACCCACCTTGTCTACCTTCTCTCCTAACTCCTCATCCCCCACTTTCACTACTTTCAGGTGTGAGAAACCCCTGCCTTTATCTCCCCCATCCATTCCTCCTCTCCCCGTGTCTAAACCCATCCCTTACCTCACCCTCTATACCACTCCTTCTCCCCCTCCATCCATCCCCACCCCAACCCCTCCCATTCCTCCCCCTCGGAGGCGACACCTTGCCAGGAAGGAAGCACAGAGGCTTGCTGCTCTTCAAGCTGAACGGGAAAAGAGCCCTGTTTCCCTCCCACCGCCTACCACACGCCCCCCACCTTTACCACCTCCACCAGTTATCTCAGTGTCATCTTCCTCTTCCACCTCTCCCCCTGCCATACCACCTCCTCCTGCTCTGCCTCCTCCCCCCTCCTTCCATGCATTGGATGTAGAAATCAGGAAGTTATTGATGCTCGCTGGATTGACCCAGGCTGAGCTCCTCAAACTCAGCCCAGAGCTTAGTGTCTGTGTTGGGGGGTTTGACGATGAGGGAGATGGAAATAATCTTATCACATCCAGGTCTGTGGATCTACATGAGTTCAAACATAAAGACAACAGGGAGAAGGAGAAGGATTGTGACTCAGAGGTGATGGTCAGAGATAGATTGAGCAGCAGAGGCAAGCTGGATTGGGATAAGAGAATAGATATACTTGCAGAGGCTGAAGAAGGCAAAAAGAAAGATGAGAACAAAGACACCCAGAGGACAACTTCTTTCACTGAGATGGCAAGGAGAAGGAAGAAGAACAGTGGTCTAACTTCCGAACCTTATTACAGCACCGGTCTTAGCAATACACATGAAACTAAAGTGAAGAATATGAGCTTTGAGGCTTTCCATTATCCCTCTGAGTTACCAGATTCACCTCCTCCCCCTCCTCCTCCTCCTCGTCCTTTACCCCCAATCCCCCCTTCTGTCCCATCCCTAAAAGTCAGCACTCTCCCTGCCAATTCTGCACAGCCTGAGCGATTTGATTGGCTCATAGCTTTCACACCAGATAGTGAAGCCCCACCACAGCCTCCACTCCTGGAAATGAGACGAGCTCACATGGAAACCCCAAAGAAGGTCACTTCATCAGGGTCTTCTCCAAGATTAGGTCCAAAGGTCACAACCTTCAAAGAGCTGCGTTTCCGCAATAAGAACACCTCCCCACCAACTAAGGTGATCACTGAACCAGAGCCTGACCCCACAGTCATTACTCCAGATCCAGATATACTGTACAACCTAAAGTGGAGAAGAGAGAAGACAGGTGGTGATGGTAACCAATGGGAGTACACGTCTCAGGCTCAGGCCTTACTGCAGCCACCACCAGCCCTCACCTCAATGGCTGCTTTGAAGGAAATGCTCCAGAGAGCTGATGAGGAGGGGAGACATCTAGAGCTATGCCCCTCACAGAAGATTGGCTGCTCAATCAGTGACAGCAGCCTGTGGACCACTGGGAGAAAGTGGGAAAGTGAAGAAGTTAAGACAGGAGAGAAGGAAGGGAAGGAGGAAGAAGTGGAAGAAGAGGTGGAGGTGAGAGGCTGGGCTGATGGAGGAAGGACTTTGGAATCAAGAACTACAGGTGAGTATGAATTTTCATTATGATGACAATAATTAAGGATGCTGTAGAATTAAAACAACAACAACAACAACAACAACAACAACAACAACAAAAATTCTATACACAACAGATCTGGAATGGGTAGATGGTGGGTAATAGCAGATGGAGAGAGGGAGGAACTAACAATCAGCTCGTTTACTTCCTCAGTGAAGCATAAATAATATCCTTGGACGCTACAGTGGCACAAATAGACAAATAGTGGCATATAGGGTTATGAGATTTTCTGTAAATGATATATGGCCTGAGAAGATGGTGAGTAGGGAAAAAAAGAGGGAGAGAATAAGCATTAGTCACAGTAAAAGATGATGCATGATATGATGGATGAAGGATGACAAGGGATAAACAGAGGGTGATTTCAGATGCAGTATAAGCTGGAAAGGGAACACGAGCAAAAGCCAGAGATGCAGACTTAAAGAGAGTGAAGGTAGTACCAGGAGAAAGCAAAGGTTGGAAGCTTTCCAACTTTCCTGTTCTAGTTATCACAGTGTGATGTCATCACTGCCTTATTCAATTATTCATCCACTCTTCAGACCAAGGGGAGGGAAGGTGGAGGGGGGGAGTGCCCACTCAGCTTTCTACATCTCTTCTACAGTTTTCCCCTTTTTCTCGACCTTCTCCCTCTAAATCAGCTCACTGTCTTCTCTTTTCCTCTTCTTCCGTGTTTTCTGGAGTCTTCTTCTATTCCTCTTCCCTTCTCACTTTACTGGTTTAAATCCCTTCAGCTTGGGATGTTTGTATGCCTGTACTGTCTCCTCATCCCCCCTCCTCCACTCCCATAGACAGATAGCTCGGATCAAGTTACTTATCTCATACAGACCTCTGGTACATAGAAAGTAAGGCTTAGATTGCCTACAGTACAGTGGGGTCCGTGTTCATTTTAAATTGATCAGCTTCTCCAAATGCCAAATGGCTCCCAATGCTATTAGTTTAAGTACCATCTCTCTGATACATGTACTATTACAGTAGCATTATTTCAGGCTTTACTTTCTATACAAACTGAATGAAATATTGAGTTGTGTGCTGCAGAAGTTGCCCTAAAATGAGTGAATTCTGCAGCAACCTCTGCAATCACGGTCAAGAATAAGTGTGTATACCTTTAAAACCTGAAGGGGTGGATCTTAGCTCACCAACCAATTACTGAGAGTCAGTGTCACAAAAATAGGAAGTATCATGTTGTTTCACTTCAAACACAGCTCAAGTCTAACCAAGGTATGGTTGTGTTCTAGCTTGCTTTTTTTTTGCCCATAGCCTAGCAGTCTGTCACAGGTAATTGAGTGTGGTGCAGATGATGGTGCCAGTCTCTGAATCTCCATAGAGACAGACACTTATTAAGCAGGATCGGACAGAACTCTGCTATCTGTTGACTGACTCAGCATTACACTGTATGCTGGACTGCTTGAAGAGGGGAGGGGGAGTGGGGGGGGAGAGCAGCAGAGAAAAGAAGTTAAAAAACAAAACAAGCCNAGAGGGGAGGGGGAGTGGGGGGGGAGAGCAGCAGAGAAAAGAAGTTAAAAAACAAAACAAGCCAGACAGCAAGAAGGAAGAAGGTGATCCAGAGTGGTGCATACTGCAGTATACAGTAACAGTTGGAATAAAGATACTCTGAAGCAGCTTTTACTTAGTGTTCAGTTTTCTCAATTCAAATATTATAAAAGGGAAAGTAAGCCCCTGAAGGTCTAAAATCTGGATCCCTCACTACACTGGAATATAACAAGTCATTGTGATTGATCATAACATTTCAATAATGGTATTAAATTTAAATGCATGACTGGTGGACAGATTGAGTATTTCCAATGTGAATCTGTGAGACTGCATAATAATTGTTCTTTATGGCTATGATATAATTTCCTGTCCATCTAACTGAAAGGCTGTGGTTATTGCTCTTCATAAATCAACTCCATGACTCTCATTCACTGTCAGTGTGTAACTGTTAATCTAAATGTTTGATATGTTAAAATACTGTTTTTACTGCATGACGTTACATGATGACAGTTTCTGCAGGAATACACTCATGAATGTGCATTTTCTCTCGACAGACACTAACATTTTCTGCATCTCTCTCTCTCTCTCTCTCTCTCTCTCTCTCTCCCTCCTTCCTTCCCATTTATCACATTTTTTACTCTCTTCCTTGCTTTTCTCACCTTTCCTCACCTTTCCATCCCATTCTTTGTCCATGATCTCACCTTGCTTGTGTACCTGCTCTCTCCATCCTGACTCTGATACCTCACCATATTGGCCTCTTAACATTTTTAAATAAGCAGTTTCCTCACCCCCGCTATCACTTGTCCACTCTTCCCAACCCTACTTCCTCCACACCACCTTCCCTTCCTATCGCCCAGGCTACTCTAACTCCCAGCCTATCACAGACCCCAGACCCCACAACCATGTAGGCAGGGAGTCCAAAGATAGACACTGCACTCCACAGTGGGCCCAGGCTGCCAGCTCAGCTTCTATCCACAGAGATGATTCCAACTCTGATATAAGCTCTGGGTTTACCTATGAATCCCTGGCTGATATTGTTGTAGACTCTTCTCATCCTTATGGAAACAGGTTTAAGCAAAGTATAGACTCAGCATACCAAAACATCAGTGATTCCAAAACCAAAGTACACTTGGACTTTGCATCTGACTCTATCTGTAATTTTGACTCCCTGTACTGCAGTGATTCAGAGAACCAGACCAACCCACACAAACACAATGATTCACACTTGCCTGTTAGTGGCACCATTGAGGCACCAGACTGCACCACCCCATATAAGAACATTGATGCAATGATGACATACTCAAACTTGCTCAATACTAAGGATTCACTGTGTACAAGCAGCACACATACTGACCACAATAGCAACAAGGCTAGGATGTCCAAAGCTCTTCCTCCTCTCCCTACCTGTTATCTCTATCACCCTAATAACTGCCCTCTGCACAGGGGTGCCCCTCCTCGCCTCTCCCCTATTGGGGCCCTGTCCCCTCCCCAGCGCTCCGGAGTCCCTCCTCCAGGGGCAGCCGACTCTAGCCTTAGCTCCCCGCTTTTCCCCCGCTCACACACATTGCCTGCCCTTGCTGCTCCCCTCTACTATCCCAATCTGTACCCTCCTATACCACCCAGGGCACCCCCCCTGCCCCCAAAATTCTACCAGGCTTCTCCACAGCCACGCGTGCCGAGTAAGATCTCTCTCTCTCTACATCTTAGACTCTTTTTTCTGTCTGACATCTTGCTTGCACGTATGTCTGTCTGTTGTTTTATGTGTCTAGTCTCTGCTTTGAATAGTGTGGCCTTTTCCTCACTTTTTAACCCTCTTCATTCTCAGATTTGAAAGAATTTGCAAAAGAAAGTAGCTCCCTGCAGGTCATCTGATATGTCTTATTTATACTCTCCTTTCAAATCTGCAGAGAGCCCTCAAAGGCTAACAGCTGCTCCTGTCAGAGGGAGTCTAGCATCACTCTCATCACTCTCTTACTCTTTGTGTTTCTGTCCATCTGACTGATCTGTCCTCATGTTTTTGTTTTTTTTTTTGTTTTTTTTTTTTTGCATGCTGTGTTGAAATGTACATATGCATTTCATGCAGAGCACAACCTATTGATGTTAATGTAAATTACTTTTATGTGTATACCTTAAGGCAAATCAAGTTTAAGATCAAAAGTAAACTGACATTGTGCTTATTACATGTATGTTTGCATTTATATCACCAGTTTATATAAATCAATTTATATAAAAGTCAGACTAGATACACCTGCCTTTTGCACGTGTTGTGTCTGACCTGGTTGATGTGCTAGTGTACACAGTCATGTAAGTACATGTAAGTATGTCTGAGTCTGTGCGTGTGACTTTAGTGTGAGTCAAGGTTAATGCATGGGATCCTGTCTGATGCAGACAAATAATAATATTCACAGATCCAGGTGTAGAAAAGTCACTATAGTACGTCAGTGTAACAGTATGTTCTTACTAATATACCTTCAGTATTACCATCTGCTTGTATCTGCCTACTCCAGTGCTTGTCATGGCTTAATTGCACCTACTAATAACACTCATATTTTAGTTTTGGTATCTCTCTCTATTATGATTATTTTTTTCTCCTGCTGAATATTTTTTACAATAGCATGTGCTTTTTCTCTTATTAGTATCAGCTGTTTGCAGTGTTTCATTCGCTGGCTCAGTACAGAGGGAAGAGACATCCTGGATGGGCGAAGATGTGAAGCATCCGATAAGAGGTCGGGGCATGTCCTCTCTGTGTCTGCAGGAAAAGAAGGGTGTGTGTTTCCATGCGTGTGTGTTCTCCTGCTCAGCTGTGACTCTTTGTTTTTCTTGGACGTCTGTAGCTTTAACTCTTTAACTGTGGACTGTTTGGTTTTTTCCTCTAGCTTTGGTCAGTTCGGTTAGTGTGGCAGTGGAAGGCATCCTGGCTCAGTTCAGTTCCTCTCGAACTGTAGTTCAGAAGGTAAGTCACTGCTCAATCCGACTTTGCTGTTGAGATTTCTTTCTGTTTTAAGTGGCTAAATTTTTGTTTGTTTCATCTCGAGAAATTAGTTCCACAAAGGAAGTAAATGATAAACAGTGTTGTGCAAAAGTCAGAGACCACCCTTTGTGTTGAGGCAGTTTCCAGTCAAACGAGCCATTCAGTGCAGATAATTATTTTTTTAGTGTCAGACAATAATACTTTGGTATTATAAACATAAATCACAGAAAAAGCATCCATCAACACAATTTCAGATTTGTCAGTATATTTCCATCATTCCAATGAACAAACAAATTACAGTTTTGTTTTTTAAGCAAAAAGTTTACTAAAAGTGTCATTGTAGTGTCAGAAGCATTTAAAAATGACACTGACAGCTAAACAAACACCTATCCAATCACAACTGAGCCACTTTGCAGATTTCATTATATTGTTTTAAATGGCTAAAGGATATATTTCTGCTGAGATGAGATATAAGATAATTTAGCTGCAGAACACCAGGTGAATGTCCACAGAAGCTATCACATCACAAAGACAGGACTTCAATTTTTTTTATTTTTGAGATATGAAAATAGTCAAACTTTGCACTTGCTTCATATCTGGAAAAATTCAGGTGAGAGGAGAAATAATGACATGGTGCTAAAAGGATATGTCACTGTGAAAAAGCCACTTGTGAGAACAAGAAAAGAAGGAAAGTTGCTTCAAAAATGTTTACAAGAAGCATGCAAAATATCCCTGCAGAATTCTGCAGAAATCTCAAATAAAATATCTGCAAAATATTGAACACAATAAGTACTGAAGAAATTTACATATATACTACACATAATAGTTCTGGAGAAAACTCACACAACCTGGCTGTTTTCAGCCAGAATGTGTTAGATAAGGTGTTTTTTGTGAATTTTTCACTATATCAGCTTAGTATACTAGCAGTTTGCATATTGAAAAAAGATTATATTGAATTTATTGTTTACCTCTGAATTGCTTTTCCATCTTTCCTTCCTGTTCTGTCTGTGATATTTTGTTTAATCTCTCCTCAGTCTTTCTCAGTTTACAAGGTACTACAGTATCTTTAGATAGATAACCTGAAATCTCAGTTGTCAGATTTTCTTTGGATACTAACTCCAACCCCCCAAATATGTCTCATTACATCATACCAACCCTGTTTCTGTAAAACCTCTTTTATGTGTCCTTATTTCCTTCCCTCTCCTTTCTCATCACCACTCCTGTCTCTCCATAACTGCACATCGTCTTCCTCCCTGTATCCCACTTTACCACAACTCTCCTCTCATCTCCTCTCGTCTCCTCTCGTCTCCTCTCCTCTCCTCTCCTCAGACCTTATCAGGAGACAGCAGTATAAATCCATCTCTGGGTCGTCTGGTGCTGCAGTGTCTCTGTCCTGCCCTGCACAACTTGCTGTCCGATGGCCTGAAACCCCACCAGAGTGACCTGATTGCAGGCAGGAGGCCAAATTCAGCCTGGGGTCTGGTCCAGGCCTCAACTAAGCCAGGTAGCACAACAAGGAGCATAGGAAAATTTGCCTTTAAGACTCGCTGTTAATTTGAAAAATTAGATATTAAGATGATATTTTATGGGATCTTTTTCCTGGTGAAAAATGATAAGCTCAATGAGACAGCATTTGTCTCTCATTTTCTTGTAATTTCCCTCAATCTAAATTGATTTTAGTCTTGAAAAAATGTTGGATAAAGTGATTGAGAGGATGTAGATATTGATTGGCCTTTACGTGTCAAAGATTCACTGCATTTTTTTATTGACCTTTGTTATTTTCTCTCTGTCTCTCTCCATATTTTTTCTTTCTCATCTTCTCCACCCATTTGTCAAGGTCTTAAAACTCAGGCCTTGCACAACCTACAAGTTAGAGTTGGCGAGCTGCCTCAGCTTAAACAGAGCAAACACAGGTTCAATGCGTTCCTCTTGGGCCTACTCAAGTAAGTATTGTTTTTTATTTCTCAAAGGTAGCAGAAAAGTCTTTCGCTCAAACCAGTAATTATATGTGATTTCATTATTGTATTGCACTCCTCTCCTGAGTATTTCTTTTTGTCTTTCTTTATCTTTTAGTACCAAGCTTCTTGAATTCTGGCTGTCTCATCTTCAGTCCTGCAGTGGTAAAGTTTCTTGTCATTTTCAACTCATCATTTATGGCATTTTTGTTAGAATGCATGTAATTAACTGTGACTTGTCTTTCTCAGATGTGTTGGAAACATATTACCATCCCTCCTCCTTTATGCGCCTGTCGTTGACCTTCTGCAAGCCTCTGTTTGAGGAGTTACTCCTCTTTTTGCAGCCTCTCAGCCTGCTGACCTTTAACCTGGACTTGCTCTTCCAGCACCACCATTTAGAGCCAGACAGTCACAGTCCAGAGATCCCCAGTCCACCATGCCAGGATGTGGGATTTCACCTATCACCCAGGGGATCTCTCTCCAAAAGTTGGGGTAACAGCTATATTCAAAGCCTCTCAGAATTGGATTTTGGAAAACAAGAATATCAGGCAGCCAGTGACAATGACAAATCTTCACCCTTGGCCAATCCATTGAATGGAGACTCAGGAGAGTCATCACATAGCAATGGAGCACCCATAAAGGCTTCAGTCAACCTTGAGCAGACAAGTCCTCAGCTTTTGTGGGTGCAGGAGAAGGAAATTGGAGAGTTACCACCTCCTAGTGTTGAGGAGGAAAGCCTCGCTCAACAGGCAGGACAGGTAGGCACATTTGTGAGGCTCTTTACTGTTGCAGTCATTTATGAATGAGTGATCCTGTAGAGCTGAGCTGACTTTTTTTTTTTTTAATCATAGGTGATCCAGCAAGGATGGGGGGCTGTGATCCGCTGGGGAGGCAGACTGGGCCAGAACTTGGCTGAGCTGAGCCAAAAAAGGGAGGAGATGAACAGGGATGTCTCTGATCTCCAGGTGCAGTCAGGAAGTGACTTTGCTCAGGTCAGCAGCGGCACTATGGTTCCCTGGGGTTTAGGACGACTCTTTGGAGCCTCTAAAAGCCCCAACAGCCCATCAGGTCCCATACCAACCAGGTAAGTTGATGTATTTGTGTAGGCTGTATTGCAGTAGTTTTGCCATGATGACACCACAATAGCTGATTTCTCTCTCTCTCTCTCTCTCTCTCTCTGTCTCTCTCTCTCTCTCTCTCTCTCTCTCNTCTCTCTCTCTCCACCCCCTCCTCTGTTTCTACATTCCTTTTTCTGTATGTCTGTCTATCCAGGCGTCCCTCTCGGTGGTTGGCTCCTGGTGTCACAGCACTGACCCGAATGGTGAGCATTAGCTCCACCCCGATAATAAGGAGGGCCCCAGAGCCCCAGGGAGAAAGTGAGCCAGAGACAGAGAGAGAAGTCGAGACACTAGAGATGAAGGACAAACCCAGACCACTCAGGTACAACATACACACAGTGAGGGTGATGGTAATGTAAAGTGCATTTTGGGAGAGCTGTTGACAGTGGGTAGGGTATCATATTAAATGTTGCATCTAGCTCTTCTGATTAGAGGCCGACAGATACTGGATGTTTTTAGACTGATTACTATTTGAGAATATGAAAAAAAAATCTGATCATGATCAATATTTGGCTTTTACATAATACATTTTAAAGAACAATAACTTTTTTGTCAAGAACCCTCAAATTTGCTCAGACAATGAATGTACTGAAGCAGGACATTAAAGTTTATTATCAAAGATGACAATAATTATAAGATAACAATAATGTTTGAACAGTAAAGTTCACCAGAAATTAATTTATTAAATAATTAAAACTAAAGTATAACTAAAACAGGAATATAACAAAAATTCAACTTGAATTAAGAAAAAATAAGGGTTAAATATAATTACAAAAAAAACAGATATATATATATTGATAAGCAAATAAACTTGCCAACATATTATTCCAGCACTACTATTGTTCCAGTTGTGATTAAATATAGAGGGATGATGCAGTTTGGCACCTTGTATAAACTTTAAAAATAACACTGATGGTTTTATTAGTGTAATTGAAAGATAGTAGCTCAAAACATAAAATCTCAGACTTTACCAGCCCATTTTTGACTAAACCAGAGGGTGGAGCTATACTCAAAACTGCAAAATTTCAAACATTGATAGACTCCATTTGTAGGCACCATAGCTTAATCGGGTGCTATGTTTACAATTCAGAGACATGTAATTTTGCTGAAACTTGTGGGGATATCACACATTGTGACACTGTTCTGGCATTAGAACAATACGTGGATGGTCTGCTGAGGATGCAAACTTGGAAAGGCTGTAACTGACATCAGATTTAGTGGGACCATGCATTGTGACTCATGCAAGAAGATCCTGTGTCTTATACTTTGGATGGCATTTACTTGTTTGTGGAAACAAATGCTGGCTGTAACATTCTGTGTTGTCTTTCACCAGGTCAGTACGAACGCTGTGTGACTACAATGGAAAAGGATCAGAGCTCAGCTTCTGCAAGGGGGAGGAGCTTGCAGTTTTAGGAGGTGTTGATCAAGACTGGATTCGCTGTCGTCAGGGAGACAAAGAGGGGCTGGTACCTATTGGCTACACTTCCCTCATCATGTGACTTCAGCACCATAAATGCTGCACTAAATCAATGAAAAATTATTTAAGAGTATTTTAGGTAATTGAGAGGTTACATCGAGGCACCACTACTCAGAAAGGGATATTTCACTGCAGCTTGGTGAGTTTGAGTTGAGTGCATAACACCATCTGTTCTGTTTTATTTTCATCAGGAGCAGGCTGCAGCCCTTTACTCATTATGAACATATGGGAGCTTTTTCCCCATCACAGTCCATCCTGTGGTATAATGGATTTTAGCAGTAGGAACAGAGCAGATGGTATGAAATAATGACTCAAATTTAGACCCTGTCTCTGGGCAAACCTTATGTTTGATCTTGGAGTGAAGTACCCCTTTAAATGTCCTGCTTTCAATGTCTGCCTTCCTGGTCAGCCGCTGATCTGAAAATGACCACAAGGGAGATCAACACCTGTCTTGGTTAAGCAGATCCAGATGTTTTCAGATCAGCAGCTGCCTACTTGGAAGACATGATCGATAGCCTGGTGGCAGTCACGATGCTGTCTCAAAGCCATTAGCAGTACAGAATCATGGCTAGTGGGTTGCTGAGTAGGTTAGAGTACTGGGCTGTAGCTCCTGTTGTGTACTGCGTAGTAATGTAGTGAAATGTAGCTGTGTAGATCTGTGTTCTGTTGACCTTTCACCCATTTTGACCTCTCACCTTTATTGCCTGGTTCATGCGTGTTTGAGATGTTTCTGCTACTATATTTGACTGTATAAATATACATAAAAATATATATATAGGTGTATAAATTGAGATATTACCAAGACAGATAAAAGATAGATGAACAAGAGAAAGCAAATGGTGAAACACAAAAAGCTGCCACACTGAGGAAGTGGATGATCATAAATGAATGCATTAATGCATTATCTCTCTCCTTACATCTCCATCCTTCCACACATACACAACCAGTGGCTGTTATACATGCAAATGTAAAAGTATGTATGTTTATTTAATGGAATCCAATATCTTCCCTCCTGTGTGCTTGATGTATTACACTGTCTTGACATTATATCCATAAATTTATTCGATTTAGCGTCATACCTTTTAAATGCTGTATGCATCGTGATGTGCTACGAATGCTCTGAATGAATGCCAGAACATATCTATATATACACCACAGAAAGTATAGAGGAAAACTTAATATCAAAAGCAACAGTTTGTTTTTCACTACTGTAGCAATCTGTAGCTAATCTTTCTACTTATCCAAAAGGTCATAGGCAGACATGGGTCAAAGTGGAGTGTACACCTCACAAAACTATGCTCAGCTCTTGTTCAAGGCTATCTGATCTTAAATTTAATGCAGTAAGAAAATCCCCAGATTATGTAATTCATAACGCTACTGTAATATCTGTAGGTTTGGTGGCTGGTCTTCACCTTGTACCTCAGCCTTTGTATTTATCTAAACCCTTCCTTCCATGATTGCTTATCATAATCATTGATATTAATGATAGTGGTAGTAGAAGTGGTAATGGTGGAAGTGATATGTTGATGTTGCTCATATAAAATACATTGCTTTGTGTCATTTATTAGTTATCCCGTAGATTTGGTATTGATGACTATGCATATGAGTGAGTAAATGTAAGCCTATTTGTTAAAAAGTCATGGTTTTAATTAATTTCATATAAGTTGACACCTGAAGCCAATCAGAGCTGTTAGAGGTAATCACCAATATAAAAGATCCTACCTTTAATTGGTCAGGCTGGCCTCCATTTAATTTGGGAGGAAAATTTCTTGCTCAAGTATTCCTACTGATTAATCAAGGAAGACTCAGTTCCTCACGCTTTACTAATATTAATGTGTCAATGCCATGTAGTACGATATTATATTACTGTCTCTATGGCAACAGCCCAAAGTGACACTAAGCTAAATCCGTGCTCATAACTTGTACCCAATGAGCATAATAAAACGGCATCCTCATTGCCATTAAATGGATATCTAGGTGTGTTCCAGAAATAATCTGTTTGGAGCAGGCAAAGATAGGATATTATTATTATACCACATCAAATTGTGTTAAAGTTTTTTGTTGATTTTGTATACGTTACAGATATGAGATTATAGTCCAAATGCATTTGTGTGAAAGCTGTTGATTTGTTTAATGTACTATTTATTGATCTTGAGGTTTGTGAAAGGTTTAGCACTCTATCTGATTCATCTAGTCTCTGTGTCTGTCTGGGTTGTGTGTGTGTGTGTGTGTGTATACAGAGATGAGTGTGAGTACATTAGTGTGATTGCACATCTGCATTTTCATGTGTGTGTTCTGTATGTGTGTAAACACTGAACTACCAAGAGAAATAGGTCCACCTGTTCAGTCTGTTGCAATCTGGTGCAACTTCCTGTAATAAATGATCCCTTTATGAACATATTCATCATATTTTAATGTGGCCATGTCCACCAACTTATAGTGCAATCGAGAACAAATACAAAATTAGAGTAGATTTGAATCAACACTTCTCTGACACTGAATGATAAGCTCTATAAAGGTAACATTTAGTGCAGAGTTATTGTTTTGCAGTAGACTGTACAAATGATTTTCTTTTTCTGGTATTTCAGTGTATGTATGAATGTGTAACAGTGAGTGTAACTCTCCCTTTCTCTCTCTCTCTCTGGTGTCATGTAGCCTGTAGACTTTCCCTTTGTCCTGCTATTGCATATAGTTCAGTGCCCCTGTCAGTCACTGTTCATCTCCTGCATGTGCTTGTTTGTAAATACACCAAATAAAAGGAGCAGTATAAATCTAACCTGTTCGACTCTTTTGAGTTATATTGTTGCTGTCATAGATTAGGTAAATAGTCCATAATCAATTCATATATGAAACCAACATAGAGAAAAGGTAGGACACAACTAAGAAAACATTTAATACAATTACATTTCCTCTATTTATTGAGTCAAATTTGACAGAAAGCAAAATATAAATATCAGAACAGTCACCATTAAGCATACTGTAACATTTTAACATTTTTGCTTCTGCCAAGGATGTTATGTCTTCACCTGCATCTGTTGGTTTGTTTGTTAGCAGGATTTCTCAGAAAGCTATGGACCAATTTTGAAACTTGGTGGAAGGATGGGGCATACCCAGGGAAGATCCCTTTAAATTTTGATGCATCCAGGATTAGATCCAGGTTGCCAATGTCTTCAAAAGTAATTTTTGGTCTGAATTCAGATAAGGATGGGCATCTGGCAGACTAAAATATATGCTCTGACAGGAGGCATATATGTATGGAATAGCTATCCACTAACAAGTAGGACTACAAAGATCAAAAGACGACTCAAGGATGCTAGCTATTTGAAACGGAAAAAAAAAAAAAGTTAAAGTGGGCAATGGAACAGTGAATTGTCTTTTCATTGTTGCAGATCACACTGGTATTTGGCGTGTAATATTTAAGGAAGCAGCCAACTGAGGACCTGTAAGACATCTGTTTCTCCAACTACAGAATCTGATGTATTTATCCTCTCAAGCAGTTGTGCATCTTGGCCTTCTGCTTCTTTTCTTGTCCTGGTTAGATCCAGTTAGCTATTTTCTCTCAAGACAGTGGTGAATGGACACCTTTGTATGAAATTTTCAGTTTCTTGGCAATCTGATACATGGAATAACCTTCATTCTGGAAAACAGACTGACGTGTTTCTAGAGAAAGATGTTTTGTTTTGACCATTTTTGAATCCAGAATTGAACTTCACGGCCACCGTAAGAATGCCAGTGTCTTGCAACCCAAGTAAAATCAATTCACGTGTTTAACTGAACAGAGTAAATTTCAGCTGTGCTAACACAATTACAAAGGTGTTTCTAATAACCAATTAGCATTTCAGCATTATTTTTACGGATGATCTAAAACACTGAGTAATGGCTGCTGAAAATTGGGTGAATAATCAGTTGTAAATTCAGTATTTCCAGCAGTGATAGCCATTTGCAACATTAATATACATTATTATAGATTATTAAATCAATTTAATGCCCTGGTGAATAAAATGATCAATTTCTGTCAAAAACATGAACATTTCTAAGCAACTCCAAACTTTTGAATGATAGAGTATCTTTAATAGTTGTAGAGATGGATCCAGAAAAATATTATATTTATTGTAGTTGTTTCTTTCTCTTTAGGCCATTATTAAAACAAAATCAATACTTTTTTCAGCCTTGATGGAAGTATACGCTCTGAGTTCCCTTTTACTTTAGAAGATCCCAGGTTTGTCCTGAAAAATTATGAAGGGCAAAAAAGGGGAAAAAACTCCAGAGTGAGCTGCAGCCCTCTCCCATCTTGCAGCTTTTTTTTTTTTTTTTTTTTNTTTTTTTTTTTTTTTTTTTTTGGTCCTCCATTGTGAGTCATTATGAAGGACAATACAGTGAAATGTACAATGTCATACCACTAGATAGCACTGTTACTGTTAGCAGAAGCTGATAAACATCCCTGCAGTCACGTGCCACCCTCACACACACTCGCACAAGGAAGTGATGTGCCAAGAGTTTGAAGGATTTAGTAGTAGACATACAATGCTTTTATTATTATGGATATAGAGGCAAAAGTATGACTGACATTCTATGGCATTGAGATATAATAGTTTTTGATGAAGTTTTTGTTTTTCAGATGCACGATATCAGAGGCAATAAGCAAAAGTTATGTCATGCAAACTAGATAAATAACTCTGTATATGTACCCTTGCTATAAAGTTAATCATCCACTGGCAATAATGTAGTGCTCTTAGTTAAAAAAGGAAAGAGAAAAATATACATACAATATGTAAACAGTCAAAGAAATTGCACTTTCTTGGCTTGTTATTAGAAGCCACACTACTAAAGGAGAGCAGAATTTAACACTGGAAAATCTAATTCACTGTCACTGATTGTCTGACCAATAAAAAATAAAAAGTAAACTCAACTAAAAAGACAAATTATGTATTCTACAAAAAAAAAAAAAAAAAAAAAATGTACAATCAGTCAATTTTAATGTTTGCTATATCGTATTGGTCAGTTATACTGTATATTTTGTTAAAAACATCTTAGTAAAATGAAGGCATTAAATCATAACTTTTATGTATAATCCCAATAGTATTGTTATGTATAGTACTAATTTTATATGCTACTGTTGACAGAAGGAAAATGGTTCTCCCTCGTTCTATGTACATTCCCATGGAACTAAACTCTGTGGTTACTAAGTAGATCAGCCCAGTGCTCCTACAATGACAACAATCTACTGTATAGCTGTACAGAAAAATTACCTCCAGTCCCCAAATATTCACAACTTAAAAAAACATAATAAAGGAAGTCCTTATATAGTCCTTATCACAGGAGATATTGCTTTTAAAGACTGCATGAGTTCACTTAGGTACGTACACAAAGACAACATGGCACTTCTACAGAGCATTTTGGGGTAAATCAATTCTCTTTTTCATGTCCTTTCCTCTCTCCTTCTCCCCCTTGGACATTCTGATTGTCAATGCTCTGAAGCAAAGAGCGAAACATTCTCAAAGGCAGCCTGAAGTAAACAAAAACACTTTATCCCAACCCCTCCCTTCTCTAGGAAGCAATACTGAAAATAGTCAACAATAGACTTTCCTATCTTTAATATATTTGTTCATTTCTTTAACAGAGAATAATCAAGCTGGTTTTTGTTTTTTTCTCAAAAATAACTTCATTCTTAAAAACTCATTAGAAATTCTCTTGCAGCAATGCCAAAATTCCTATAACTAAGCCTGGCCCTCCCCCTGCCTACTCACTGGTATATAGCAGACACTGTCCTGGTAAAGTGAAGAAAACCATAACACTGTCTCAATGTTGTTGTTTTTTTGTTTTTTTTTTTGTTTTTTGTTTTTTTTAGCTCACTCACTTCTCCTTATGTCATTTCCAAAATCTATACTGGTAAAGAACAACGTGACTTTGAAAGCTTAAAGAGTAAATGCGGGTTAAGTTTTGACCTACTAAGGCCCAGGATATGTGTTTGTTCTTCTGGGCAGCTTGTAAGCTTCTCACCTCTTGGAAACTTACGACCTGAAATATCGAGTACCGAAGGTGTCCATGCTCAATTTCCAGCAATGTCTGTCTTTTTCAGTTTGCTTAAGGTGCCAAAGTAAGAGCAATCAAGGTGTGTGTGTGTGTGTGTGTGTGTGTGTGTGTGTGTGTGTGTATTTATAGTGTGTTCACTCAGCATTCAGTCTTTAATGTGCTTTTTAGTCTAGCACTAGTGCAAATTCATTTCAGCTGGTCTGTTCTTTCTTCTGGTACAGTCTATCTCTGGGTTTCTGTCATCTCTCGCCACTTGGACAAAGGATGCGTTACCATGGTTTCATCCTTGGTGTGATGCCCTTCAGAGCACAAGGTTCAACACACTCATCTGTCAGTGTGTGATGTCTTCTCGCATTTTCTGTCACCATAATTCTTCAGCTCTCTTTTTCACTTGTTCTCTGTGGCACTACTACAGTAATAGGAGTGCTGTGACATCAGTTCATGTCCATCTGTTCAGTGGTGGGCCTGGTTCCTTTCTCAGAGTGGTCCCACCTACACAGAGACAACTACAGTCAAAAAACTGTGGCTCTTGTATTTACAACGCTATCTGACACTCTACTTACCTCTGCCTATTAGCTTATGAATGCTGCAGGGTCAAAAGTAAGTCATTCAGCCGTTTCCTCCTCTGTTCTCTGCTGCAAACTTCTTCTTCCTCTCGTTTTTCATCCTCTCTCTCCTCCGCTTGTCTGTTTGGGGTTTTGGTGGGCTGTGGGGAACAAGCATGCACAGCTAACTTCAGTTGCAGATTTTGATCCTTGTGGAAATTTTCCATGTTAAAATAAAATCTGTTTTCTGTGGGTAACGCCACATTTGTTCACCGTGTACTCACACAGGGGCTGGCAGTGAGCGGGCTGGATGTCTCCTGACTCTCATAGTGGGGGTCATTGTTGCTAACTGTCTCCTCCACCCCCACTGGCTGATCTGAGGGTCAGAGGTCATACAGGATATGTTAATGAGGGCGGTGCAGCACATTATTTTCTTGACCATTCTGTCTGTATGTGAATGATCTTATTCCCCTTTAATTCCTGTCTGTGATCAGTCAGAATTTGATGGAAAAAGTGTGGTTTCATTGTTAATGGGGAAAGTTGATGCCTGCTGGGTTCTTGGACACCAGCACTGGATGATAGAAATGGGGAAACATTTCTGCAGGCTGAAATTCTGTGGTTGGAAAACCACTTAGTTGAAACTGCTGAGTATGATATGGAGAGACAAGCCAAATATGAGCATGTTGGGTAGAAAGCACAACACTGAACACACACACACACACACACACACACACACACACATATAGAGGCACACAAATAAAAGACAAAAGCATAGACACAGAAAGACTTCTGTACAGACTTAAAGTAAAAATGAGAATGTATACAGTTCAACCGCATACACGTATGCATACACAAACACCTACAGAAACAAAAACTAACACACACACTTGCTTCATGGACCTGACTTGATGCGGCTGTCATCCCCATTGACTCCATCAGAAGAAAGATGCTGCGTGTCCCTCTCTTCTCCCTCTGCATCTCTCTCCCTCTGCCTCTCTATCCTCAGTCGGACCTGTCTGTCTCTTATGAGCTCCCAGTTCCTCACAAGGAACACATGATGTTTCACTACAAAGCTCCTGAGGGGAGAGACATTGGCAGTGATATTAGTTCAATAACAGTGCATCCAATAGTTTTTCTTTAATGTGAATTGCTACGTTCTTTCCATACCTCTCGCTACTGGTTAAAGGCTCCATGTCGAGGTGAGGAAAGAGGCTGGTAATGTCACTCAAGCTCTCCTCCTGTAAAAACAAATGGAAAGATGCATGAGATACAATTAGAGATACAATTATTATAGCTGCATCCTTTGCTGGGATGAAACATCTTCCAGCTTCCAACTCACCGCTGTCTGTTGAGAGGATACAGTCTTCTCCTTCAGTCGGCCTGCGAGGCAGAGACAGTGAGTGAGTGAACAAGAAAGAGAAATGAGTAAAGGAAAGTATGATATGCGAGAATTGACTGGGACTCATCAACTGTATGTGAGCATAACATATCAAATGACAACTCACAGTAGCGCCGCTTCCTCTTCAGGGGCACAGCGGGCTGCTTGTAAAGCTGTGACAAGACAATATGAGGTTAACATCCTGGCACATGCAGCAAAGTAATTATTACGCAATGACAGTTTTGTAACGTTGTGTTATGGAGATCTAATGTACCTGATTGTGGCTCCAGAGCCACATAACATCATAGGGCAGCTGGAAATGAATACGCCTCAACCTCAGGTATTTCCCTGAAAGACACAAAGGGGGAAGTAGTTGAATTATCATGAAATAATCAAAAACAACTACAGCAATGGCAGCATAGTCTCAAAAACTCACCAACATGGATTGGAGCAGGTAAAAGGCTGTACTCATGCTCTCCTGGTGTGTATTCCATATTCTCTCTGTAAGCTTTCTGCGATTGGGAGGGGGGACTAAGAAATAGATGCACATATTAAGAAGATAAACAAAAATAGAAAAAAAAAACATTACATTGGTGTTTGGTATTTGAATTTTGTGCCTCTGATGCTCAGTGAACTCACTCAGTAGTTTTGTAGTCATCAGAGTAAAGACCTGCCCTCAGAAACTTCTTCCTGGGAGGGCCATCAGCTCTCTCCTCTCTTTGGACGGGTATTAGTTGGGGCGGAGCCAGATCAATTTCTGATTCACCAAAACATCCAGGGAGAGCTTCACACTCTGACTTATCCTCAGCAACACTAACATGAAGGCAGGAAGACAGGAATAGAATGATAGAGAGGAAAAAGAGAGAGAGAGAGAGAAGGGGCACTGGTTTAGCACACAGTGCTGAAAACAGTGGGTTAATATAGCAGTGATAAATGGATGTATTTTATTTTCAAACTAGTTTAGGTGCTAAATGTGGTTGTGAGTGTTTACCTTTGATAACAGGGAGATTCACAATGCTTTCTCTTCCGACCTCTCTTCCTCTTAGCCTGCAGTACCAACTCAGTCACCTGATGTGCTGTGTCACATCCTCTTATATCACTATCTGGCCCTCTTTCTTCTTTTCTACCTCCCACTTCTTTCCCATCTCTGTTGTGGCTGTGTTCGGGCTGGAGGTCAGGTGACATGGAGGGANCCTCCCACTTCTTTCCCATCTCTGTTGTGGCTGTGTTCGGGCTGGAGGTCAGGTGACATGGAGGGAGCTGATGAGGAGTGTGTGGGGGAAGATACAGTGGAGGGCAGAGGATTCTTCCTGGGCCGTCCTGGCCTTCTTTTATTTTTCACTGCCACACTGTCTGGAATTGGCACATTTTTGTGCTGCCCCCAGCTTCTTGAGTCACCTTGTAAACCTGCAGTCATTGAAATGGAAAGAGGGACGTGGGGGGGGGGNGGGGGGGGGGGAGAGGCAGAAAGGGGGGAGTAAATGGCAGAAAGGAAATGAGACAGATGTGGATCAGTGATTGAGCCAGCAGGAGGTGTGAGGTGAGGCCAGTCTAGGCTGAGTCATGCAGATGGGCCACAGATTAGGTGAGTCACAACATTCACAACATTTCCTCTGGCCAGATCATTTCTGGGAAATGCATTAGAAGTGATTTATGCATACACACACACACACACACACACACACACACACACACACACACACACACACACACACACACAGAGCAAAAACCACAAGAACAAGCATAAATAAAGTACAGCAAGCATATTTTGCTATGTGAGCATGTGCACGTATGCACTCTTGCACACAAATTGTTTTTGCATATTCAGTTAATATTCCTCAACAGACAGAGAAAGAGAGAGAGAGAGAGAGAGATAAGCGTGTGTGTTAATGTTAGCATGCTGTACTTCAAAACACATATGTGTTTAGTTAGATGATGTACTCATGTCAAATGTATTCCAGTCCTTTCCAAAACAACATTCTCCCCTCACCCACTCTCTTTACTTCCATTCTGAGTCCATGTTATTCATCAATCACTTCTCCTAAGGTCATCTATCTTTTTGTTCCATTTTCCACAGCCACTGACAAGACTGACCACGCTTTCCTTATTGGATTTTTCCAAGTCAAATAGGCCATGTTGGCCAACAGTGAGGCAGAGGCCAGGCTTTAAATAGCCAATCTGGTGGTTAACTAATGACTGTGTTCACTGGGTAGCCCCGGGCTACAACTGCATGCGGTTCACTACAGACCGGGAAGATTTCAAAGATTTTCTGGTAGATTCAAATGCAGATACCATCCTCCTTTTAAAAAAAAAAAAAATTCCAGCAACAAATGTGGTTGCTGAGTGAATGCATTTGTGTATGCATGTGTGTATGCGTGTGTGCGTGTAACAAGCCCATGTGTCGAGCTTGTCCCCTGCTCAGCAGAGGGAATCTGAAATTGGCTATAAAAAGACTGGAGTCTGATTTCTGTTCAAAACACTGTCCAGACTTTGATGTGTGGCTCAACAACACCTGAGGAAAAGCGATGCTGTCACTATATCAAGAAACTAATTTCTACCAATATCTCAGCTCCACATTGTGTAAATATAAAAATCTGTCTAGTGAGAAAGGAAATGAGGCTCTTCAAATAAAAGCCATTTGCTCAGCTGTCAGAGTTTGGTTGCTATTGCTGTTTTTCAGTTTTAGCCATTGTTGATTTGGATTTGCCATGTTATCTATATTATTGTCAAAAGCAGGATTTTTCTTTGCATTCACACCACAGGAGACCATTTGAACACTGTTAAATACTGAGACCTTATTGTTTCCTCTACAGGCCCAAAACGTTACAAGCAGTAAATAAGATATTTGTATTTTAATATGTCCACATGCTTTTCAACAACTACATAACATTACATTGATCCATTTAACAGTAGCACAGTAATGTCATTGATCTATTCCATACATCGATTGATATAAACATGCGTCCATGCTCACCTGTTTCTCTCCTCTGTGTCCAGGCAGGCTCATCTCTTCTCCATGACCTCTCTCCACTTCCTAGATTCCTACTGCCCAGTCCACTCCTCAGACCCCTCCCCCTTGCTGCCATGGCAGAGGTGAAGAGGTTGGTGTGTGTTGTGGAAGTCCTATACTGGTGTGAATCTTGAACTTCCTCCCCATCTTCCTCCTCTCCATCAGACACAATCATTCTGCCTGCATGCTGCTCCCCAGTGAAGGTTCTCCAGCTGGGGTTGGAGTTTCCAAATCCTGACGGTCCCAGGCGCCCAAATTTCATCCAGGACTGACCCAAGCCACCCCAGCCCCCTCCAAATGAAGATAGGTGAGAGGACCCCAGCCCCGGTGAGGTAAGAGCTATATTCTTGAACCTCTCTGCCGAAGAGGATGATGATGAGATGCTGGCAGCAGCAGCAGAAGAAAAAGAATCATTTCCATTCTCACATAACCAAGGTGATTCTGATGACCCCATGATCCCCGGTCCTCTTGTCCCTTTCCTTCCTATGTCTGCTTTCCCCACAATGAATCCTGACCTTTGCTTAGAACTGGCCAAGCCCTCTCTCTCCATACTCTCTTCCTCCTCATCCTCATGCAACTCCTCATCCACATCTCGCTCGCAGTGTCGGTGACGGTGTTTATGTTTGTGTTTGTGTTCACTCCTCCCGCAGCCACAGGACAGGCTGGATGTGAACCCCCCTCCACTACTTCTTCCTGTGTCTGCCTCTACTTCTCCTCCTAAACCTCCCTCCCTCAGCAACCGACTCCTTCGCCTGTGGAATCTAGCTGGGTTGAGGAAGAAGTGGGCATGGTGGGGTTGATGGGGGGCATACTGGTGAGGAGATGGCAGTGGGTAGGAGCTGGGTAGGTGGGGGTAAAGTGTCGTGGTTGGGGGGTAGCTGCCATAAAAGCCCATGTTGTCAATGGCGTCCTGGAACTTTGATGGGCAACCACATTGCCTGCGGTCTGGCTTCCGGTTGCAATGCACTGGCTGGCAGGAGTAGAAAGGCTGGGGAGAGAATGAAGGAGCAGAATAAGTTGAGGGGTGTGGGGAGTAGAAGCCATTTAGATTGATCCTGAAAATGTTGGAGCGGAGAGGATGTGAGGAGGAGGCATGATGTCGCCTTCCTCCAGTATTCCCACTTCCATCAAAGCCCTGTCTCACTCCTGTCCTTGCCCAACTTCGGCGTCCAATATGGACCTCACTAAATTGACCAATCAAATCTTCTAGTTCAGATGGAAACTCTGTGTCCTCCATGTGCAGTTGCTGGTGCTTTTTCTTATGTTTATTCTTTTGTCTCTTCAGTGCATTGTGCCCAAGGCAAGAATAATAGTCTGAATGAATGCACTTGTTATGTCCTGGGCAGGGACATGGGCACCTGCAATCGCATGGAGAGCTACAGTCATAATCCCTCCGTCTGTGCCTATGTCTTTCTCTGTGCTGCTCCACAGCAGTTGAATTGGCGATGCGGTTTGTGTGCCTTGCCATATGAGAGAGGGGCGAGGAGACAGGAGAAGGATGGTCCACGAGAGAGGAAGGATGTCTTTGACCCCCAAGAATCACTCCTGACCCCTGAGCCATCCTGAGCATGCCTTGAGCTCCCCTCATGTCTCCTCGCTCAGAGATACTGTTGTTATCTGTTCCAATTCCACTATCACTCGGCAATGTCTCCTCGCTGTGTGATTCACTCCTGGGGGATGGAGTGGCCTCTTTCAGGTGGCCAGGGGAGCCAGGTGCATGATGCAGAGGAGGAGTGGGACACGAAAGCTTACAGGATGACTGGTGAAATGGGAAGTGATGCCTTCCCTGACATGGGCAACTTTTCTTCAGAAAGGGTGATAAGGATGAGGAGGAGGGAGGGCGGGGGGACGTACAGGAGGAAGATGGGGAAGGGAGGGAGAAGGGGTNGAGGAGGAGGGAGGGCGGGGGGACGTACAGGAGGAAGATGGGGAAGGGAGGGAGAAGGGGTGAGGGAAAAGCAGGGTGGATGTTGGTTCTGTGAGGCTGCCTTCACTGTAAGGGCTCTGGGCACCGCTGGAGTGGGTAAGAGACGGGGAAGGAAAGGGGTGAGAGGGAGGAGGTTGAGGTTGGTTTGAGGAGAAAAGGGAGGTTTCAGAGGGACTGCTAAACAGAGAAGAGTGAGTTGAGTTCTGGAAATTGGAATTTAGGTTAGCTGTTTGAACTTTAGGCTTGCGTCCTCGCCTCTTGCCCATGTAGATGGTGCCTCTCTTACTCACATTGATCTGAGGGCCCAGCTTTCCCCCAAAGGAGGAGGACAGTGCTGACAGCGTGTTTGCTGTTGTAGCCTCTATCAATTTACATATTCTGGGGGAGGTCTCTTCCTCTGTCTCCCTTCTTCTTCCCTTCTTTCCTCCACACTCAGAAAGAATTCTCTTGTGAAGTCTCCTCTTCTTTCTTTTTTTCATTTCATTAATCAGCCTCCTAATCTTTAGCTGCCTGTTCCCCCTTTCAAAAGGATCAAAATCTTTATTTGTATCTTTTTCGTTTGTTTGACTCAGTGCATCTCCACTCTGATCCTCAGAGAGGGGTCTTTTAGGAGGACGGCCACGCTTCTTGGGGCTTGATTTAGGCTCGGGGGCACTCAGCAGGACTGGATTAATCTCCAGCACAGGGGCCTGCTGAACTTCTTCACGCCCTTCAGTTGGCACTTTTGGTGAAAGTCTTGGGGGCGGCTCATCTAACCTACAGCCATGGGTTTTGGGGCGGCCCCTCTTTCGTGCAGGCTTTACGGGGCATTTGGAAGCAGGTGGGCTAGGTTCTGAGCTGGGAGGACTCTGTTTAGGAGATGAAGGCTTGACTGTGGAGGAGAGAGAGGAAGAGCTGGTGGTTAAGGAGCTAGAGGGAGTTGGGTGTGAGTCATCTGTCTGCTGAATAGTGGCCTTAGTAGGAAGGGAAATCTTGGCGTTCTGGGGGAAATTTTGTAAAGGATTGTGGTGGGAATCTGGAGGGGGTTCCTGGTTTTCTGCTCTCTGAGCTCGGTGCACCAGCTTAGTCCAGCTGGGCCTTCTGGCTTTACGCTTCTTTAGTGGCCGGCTGTCTTGTTCTTGGAGGGAAGAAGGGGGAGAAATGGGTACATGGGCAGGAGTGGATAGAGAGGGAGGAGCAGAAGAGGGGTGGCTTGGAGACACAGATGTATGTCTCAAGATGTCTTGTTCTTTTGATTTATTAATGTCACCTGTTGTTGTTGCTGGTTCTGCTTGTTTCACTGACTTGCAAGAATCATCTGCCTCTTCTGCTCTGTCTTGGTTCGCTATTTTACAGCCCTTATCTAATTTACCGCTCTCCACTGTTTCACCACATTTTACATTATTATCTTTTGTTCTGAGTCTGTCTGGGCTAAGCTTATCCTTCTTTTTGACAGACTTTCCTTTTACAATCTTTAGTTCATCTTTGTATGTATCATCAGGCTTATCTATTTCATCCTTTTCTTTGCCATTCCTTGATTTTCCTTCTTTCCCTTTCAATTTTTTCTTCTTTTTACCTGGCTCCTTCCTGCTCGCACTCTTAACTCTTTCAGTCTCCAGCCTATCTTTCTTTGATTTTTTCTCTTTCCGTTTCTCTTTCTTTGCTTTCTTCTCTTTCTCTCTCTTCTTCTCTGGTGAAGACTGTAGAGAAGAATCCAGTTTTGGGGACTGACCAGAGGAGGTATCAACAGTGGGAGAGGACTGTGGTTTAGGGGTGACTGAAGGAGAGGATGGAGAATCTGGCTTGCTCTTATTGGAGAGGCTGCTTTCTTTATGGAAGCTGCTGGGGACTTGAGATCTTGTTGAGGAGTCCATGGAAGTAGCAGAGGAGGAACTGCTATGTTTTCCAACCCTGATCTTTGAGGAAGTGGCAGGGCCAAGGATGTCAACAGAGCCTTTCCCATTCGACAGTCTCTTCTGTTTCCCTGTCTTCACTAAACCATTATGTTTCTTTGAGGTGTTTCCATCACTCCTAGTTTCAGCTGCAGATAAGGCTTGGAGGCACTGGGTGGAAGAATTAGCTGAAGCTGTCTGTTCTGTTGTGGGTGAGCATGATTTATTCCCCGTGTGGACAGGCTGGCCATTGATGCTAGGAAGCTTCTCCTTCTTCCCTCTCTCTGATGAGCCATGTGAATTCACCTCTGTCTTATCAGCCGGCTTGACCTGGGGGATGCAAAAAAAAAATAAATGCAATTTCTGTCATAAGGCTGTGGCGTCCATTATTTTGCTGTTGACAACAATAGAGGACAATGGAGAAGACTCAATAACTAAAATGCCTTTGTTTTTGACTGCTCATTAAAAGAGAGACTTAGGATAAATGACTCAATCAAGCAGAGAAAGGAGGGCATATTGAGGAGAAGGAGAGAGGAGGTGATGGAAATAGGAACGGGGTTGACACAGAAAGGAGAAATACAAAGGCAGAGAAACAGAGAGAAAGAGAGTGGGACAGGAATGGGGGGGTGAAAGATAAATGAGAGCAGGTAGAGAAAAGAGGGGATGTAAAAATAGAAGAGAGGGACAGATATAGAGTGTGAGGCAGAGAGAGAAAGCTGTACTATTGGTAGCTATAAATTACCACTAATAGAGATGAGAAGGCTTGACATTTTGTACTTGTCCTGTAATTTTGGAATGCTGCAGCTTGAGTGGCATTTGTGCAGCTAAAGCAATAAGCTTCCCCTTGGGTGATTGTCATAAGAACTGATGGTCCAGTGTCTGTAACAGCTCCAAGTGGTTGCTGTGCTGCTGTCCTATTTATAGGTCTGTTTACTTAAATGTGCTGCTTAGGTTTCATGTATTGAGGTATTATTTAGGTACTGAAACAATAGCTCATTTGACCTTATTACAATTGAGCACACAGTCATTTTGCACCACAGAAGTCTGTCTGGTGACTGACTACTCAAACCTTAACAATACCCCAATGCAAATGTATTATTAATAATGTATTAATACCTTTAGTCACTATGCCTGTTTTCCCATCCGCCCATATTTTTCCATTTTGAGTTAACAACAGCTAATAGCAACTTTGATGTTTACAACTGATATGAGGCAATCTGTGTGAGGCAAATGTCCTCATCCTTAACTTACCTGTTTGGCAGATTTGGTCCTTTGGCTGGCTGGGGCAGGAACCGAGGCTGGAGTGGAAGCTGTAGTAAATGCTGAAGATAATGGCTGTGGCTGCGATGATGATGACGATGACGACGATGATGATGATGGAGCAAGTGGTGATGAAGCAGCAGATGCAGTTTGTTTGGATAGGCCCTGGAAAGGATCCAGCCTTGAGAGTTGCTCTCTGGTTGTCTCATCTGGGGCAGAGCTGGTTTTATTCTGCTGGCCTCCCCCCTCTCCATCTCCCCTCAGCAATCCTCCCCTGCCCTGTCTCTGATAAGTCCTGATGGTGGGCTTGCAGACATAGCTCTCCAGGATCTTGGGGGGTTTCTTGGTACGTTTCGCCTGCAGTCCAATCCGGAGTCGCACATTCCCTTCAGAGCAACTAGTCTCTCTGGCAGAGAACGGAAGCTGTTGCTGCTCTGTGCTTCCACAGCGTCCCTCTATGAGCAACTCCAATACTGCCCCTTTGTCTCCTTCCCTCTTTTTGCCTGCTCCTCTTTTCTCCTCCTCAATCTTTCCAAAGTCTCCATTCTCCCCCCCACCTCTCCTCCTTTTCTCCGCCACGTGTTCTTGTTCTAAATCTTCAGGTGGAGATGTAGGGTCCAATGGGGAGCTTGTGGTTGGAGGGGTACCCCCCTTCACTCTCTGGTCCATCAGAGAAGTCAGGGGGGAGAAGCAGGGTGCTGTATAGTTCCCAGTATAACACTCTTAAAGAGCCCCGTAGGAGTTGGGGGGTGGTGGAGTGGGGTCAAGGGTGGATAGCAGGTGCAGATGTATATAGGGAGATTTAGAAAAAAAAATCTGCTATAACAGTCCAACTACAGATGAGCTCCTTCATCCAGCAAAAGTCTCTCTCTCTTGTTCTTTATGCTTAAGCTGAGAAGGAGTCTTGAGACATAGAGGGGAATAAAAGACAGACACAGAGAGACAAAGACAGAGAGAGTTAGGTCAGTGATTAGTCATTTTAGTGATCTCAGATGCTGAGTAGCAGCAGTACAGGAATTGACGGGAAAGTCCCCTTCCTGCATGCTGCTGTAGAGAGGTGCTAAAGTCTCTGTGTCCACAGAGATGATCTCATCATACAGAAACCCAGGGGGGCCAATCGGCAGCTACGTAGCAGCCAATTCCCAGAATGTCTACACAAACAGGAATAAAAGCCTACTCACATTCTTCAAAAAATAGCCTGAAGTAGCTTTCTCTAACAATCTGTTAATAGCAGCAGCTCTGAAAAGAGAGCACACACTCCGTAACCCTCTACACTCTTACTTCTGCTCTAATCCTTATTATATCCTATCTCCTCAAATCAATCAATCAATCAGCTACTCACTAATTCGCACATTTGATCCAGTCTCCTCCCCTCCTTTCCCTACTGTCTTTGCGCCTTCAATACTCAACTACTCCCACAAGCACCTCTCCTCCCACCATTAACTCTGCTGTACTTTCTTTTCTCTCTGAAACTCCCCTTTTCATGTTTGGCAGTGAGCTTTCGCATGCATTCTCTATTAAACCCATCCACTCTCTCTCTCTCTCTCTCTGTTGCTCTCACTCTCTCTTTTCTCCCTCTCTAAGTAGACCACACAGTAAAATGGTCAACTCATACACTATATCCATGTTAATCAGAACCATACTTCCTCGTCGACTCTGTTCTTTTCCTCTTTTTCAAACTAAATCCCTCCATTCACAGACCTACCATTCCCCTCCTCCCTTTTCAGTAGTGGTAACACAAATCTGTAGGAAAGGGTAAAACTTATTTTTGGAAAGGAGTGCAAATTCCTCCTCCTCCCATTGCTTCCTCTATGTCAAGTAAGCTTTTCACTGACCCCATTGTAAATGGACTTTTAATGTGACATTACATCAAGTAACACACCCTGAAATAACATTATCACCAGCAAAACTTTCACTCTCACTCGTGCTGTGTACAGCCCAGGTTTCTATGCAGCTAACGGAAGGAACATCTTCTGTCATGTCTTTTTTTTTTTATCATACGCTCTCATTAAGAGAGATATTCATCCATTTTCTAATAAAACACACCCTACCAAGCATTCTTGCAGCTCTCTCATGAGAGCCTCTTATGAAATAGCTCATCTGTCTCTCAACACATTGAACTGCCCCTTAAACTTACAAGAGCATCTCATATAATGTTTTCATTTAAGAGCTCAGTGGGCTATCTCTCTTGCCTCCTGGTCCCTCCACACCCAAGCTCTTTTCTTGAGTCATACTGAGCTGAAATCAACATCTGTTCCAGTAATCGCTGTTATGTAACAGTTTTGTAAAGCTTTCCAAGGCCAAACCTCCTTACAATAAAATAAAATGAGTGTAGAACTGGACAGTGGTCCCTGTAAATAACTACATCCACCTTTATCATTACCACTACAGCAGTCTGATATATGATGGAGAGTAAACTAAAGAGGCTAGGGGTGTGAGGAGTAGCATGAGTCATGAATTATAGGTCTTGTAGTATAAAGTGATGAAAAGAAAAGAATGTGTATGGCAGGTTTTTAAACTTCAAAGGACGAAGCGATTCAACATCAGTCAAAGTGCATACTAATAGCCTTTTACACTCTCTAGAGCTATACCTCACGAACATAACTCAAAATTATTTTAACATTAGACCAGAAGCTATTTCCAGTGACAGGATGATGGGTGGACTTGACACTACAGTCAGTGTGGTTCCTCAGCAGCGCTGAGATGATTAAATCATGATAATGGCCTACAATATTTCCAGCCATCATCACCACCCCATGAAGGTGTTATCATCAATAAGTACAACATCATTATCATCTGCCTGACAACAGCACCAACAGGGGCAGCTGTGTGATGGCATCCCAAAATACTGAAGCCCCACGGCAGCGCAGCTTCGCTCCACATATAGCGAGAAGTTTCTCACGTGAGTCTCTACCACGCACGCACACACAGACACACACACACCCACAATTAGGGTATCAGAAGTGTGTTGGTCGTACATTGTGTACCCAGGTCGCAGCTGCGTAGGCTGACTGATGTTGCTACTGTAGATACAGTGTGGGCAGTGGGGGTGTTACCGCACCGGAGCAACCTATCGGTGCTTTACCGAGGACGTCAACAGGAGCTTCCTTCTCCATAATGACTTTGCGCACCTCAGAAAATCACTCTCCGCCTGATGCTGTCGCACTTAGAAAACGGTGACACACACATGCACGTGTTGTTGTCACTCACATCTCCACAATAACATATATCCCACATTCAGCGGGTCCAGTATATACACACTGACAAATTAAAGTAAACATGGAAGTGGGGTCTACGTAGCAAGAAAATAAGCTGGTGGTGTTTGTGATGTGGAGTGTATAGCCACCTTTTTTTCCTCTTCTGTCTGTCCTCTGCCAGCCCATATGCTGGTGTCGGCAACATTTAAATAATAAATATCATCACGCACAGACAAACACACAGCAACAAGGGATAAAATTAGCGCAAAGCGGATGCACAAAATCTCACTAACCGACTGTGATTTGAGCTCGGTGATGATGACAGGCCTGCACACATTAATACGGACTGCCAAGACATTTTGTAATAAGGCTACGTAGGCTACTTACCCGAGTGCGCGTCCCAGAACCAACTGCGTTTAGGCAGGAGGTGAAGGTGCTGTCCGGCTCTCTCCTTCGCACCAAAGCCAATCCGCAGCTTTTGTTGTTTTAAATGTTGATTTGATTACATAACTGAGCCCAACTCATGCTAACACACCTCCTAAAAGCGAGTTTCAGTTTCATCAGAGCAGAACCTACTGTGCAACAACATTAGCGCGGGTGTTTTCATAGTCATACAGTCGACAGATCTCTGCAGGCGCGTCTCTGCAGCTAGGTGGCAGACTGGTTACGCTGGAGCAGGATCTTATTTTGCCACTTCTCTCGGGGAAAGTTACGTGTCTCTCAGCAGTAATAATGGCTGAAAAATTGTGCTGCCCTACGCACACAGGCTGTGGAGGTTTAGGAAAGACGGGCTGAAGGCTGCAGCAGCGCGTCCTGTGCTGCAGGCTCACAATACAGTGGCTGCTCCGTGTGCGGGAATGCACTGCGTGGCCATTTTCATGTGACCAGAGGAGGAGATAAAACGGCGAATACAGCACAGGATCTCATTGCGGTTCATAATAGGCGATTGGGGAGGGCTATTTAGACCCTTAATAAAATGGCGACGACTTGGCTGAAGTACAGGCTGCTGGTTACATGGATGTGGAGATCAGCTCAAATACTGCGTCACTGTTTTTAATGTGGGATTCAGATGTCATTGGTGGGAGAGAAAAGAAAGGCGGGCAGATCTTGCAACGGTTATTAAAAAGTTTAATGGATGAGTAGATGCATTTGATAAGCAGTTAATTTTGGACTACAAGTCATGCTGCCACGATAACACAAAACATACAAGGTTAGATTTAATTAGTGTAAACCAGACAAAATAACACCCGAAATAACACCCTAAAATAATATGTTCACATTTGTTGTAGATTGTTGTTGAAGGTGTTGTTGCTAATTATTACATAACAACAACAACAACAATAATAATAATAATATAGATGCTATCATTATTATCATTCTTGCTGTTGTTATGAAGTTGATGATGACATTAAGCCTACACTTGTTCATATACATTATGAAAGTGTTATTATTATTATTATTATTATTTACCAGCTACCATGGGTCTAAATATTTTAATTATTACTTGTAAAATGTGTCAAAGTCAGATAAATTCAGTTTTACATTTTTGGGGTGTTGACGTCTGGTTTGTGCTACGTCTTGACGTCACTTCCGGCTCTGTACTGGATGATGGCGATGTCCATGACAAATTTGGCACATTGACTTCGGCTGCTTATGCAGTTTGCTGTATAATTAGTCCGCTCCCAGGACGTTTATCAGTGGATGACAATACCCTAACTTTTCATCTTACATGTGTAAACTTTAATGAGTTGATCTGCAGGTGAACAGATTTTTGTGATGAAATTGCTCCGCTTTGCAAATGTTTCAGTAACAGGCTACCACCGTTAGCTGCTAGCTAAATGTTTACGCAAGGTTAAAGGTGTTTGAATGTGTGTTTGAATGAACATGTGACTGGTTTTGGTGTTTTCAAACTCCGAAAGAAACCTAAATTCGCTTATTACTCCATATTTCAGATCATGGCCATTCACAGACTGTCCTTCAGACTGCGCCAAACGGTAAGCTCAGCATCAGATACATAACTTTCAGATATTTTTTCGATTTCTTTTAGATTTCTTTACAAAATAATCCTGGAGTCATTATTAGTCATATTACAAGTCAACTCCTGCCTACAAAGCTGCCTTGTTTATTAACGGATGATAGGTAAAATGTGCTAATAGTGGGTTGTGATGATAAATGTTTGCAGATAACTCATGTAAGGAGCCTCCATAGCAGTGGATGTGGCCGGCTGCAGGAGGCTGTGGCTACGGAGTCAGAACCTGAGCCCTTCTCAGTTTTCAGGGCGCAGGAGAACGATCCTGTAAGTAGCCAAGCAAATGAAGCTTCACTGTTGCTGCACATTGCTTTGCACACTTTGATGTTCTTAGCTATCAACAAGCTGGTCTGTATTTGTGCAGTAGATTTGTGTTTTTTCAGCTATATGATGTACAGATTTGTATTATTCTGGCTGTGATGTCACTGTTCTCCTCTCCCCAGGCACATCAGTCACAGAAACATGTTGGCCAGTATTACACTGTACCTCCTGCACACATACCCTCTCTATTCCCTCACGGCCTCCCCAGGCGCTATCAACAACAGGTGTGTATGTATTTGCATGCAAGCTTAGAAAATTATAAGGTCTGTTAGCATATAGTCTTCAAATACTAAAATGCCAAGCTGTATTACAATAATTTATATATGGCTTTAGGTGAAAACATTTAATGAGGCCTGTGTGATGGTGAGGCAGCCCGCACTGGAGGTCATCTCTTACCTGAAAAAAACAGACTTCAGCAAACCTGCAGTACGATATTTGTTCTGTATCCTTCAAAGCACATGCATATACCCGTGGATGTATGCACACAATGACAGAATTCTTCCCTTGATGCTTGCGAATAAGCCTATTGTTGACCTTAACAAGCTGCTCAGATGGGTTGAAAGGAAGTGGAAAGACAATGTCTCTCTGTCACACAGTTCACTTCTGCTATGCACAAGAATGGCTGGTGCTGCATATACCCGATGGTGAGACAATCATGCACTCACACATGCCAAAAGGCTATCTGCTACCGCTGCAGAAGTATTTAGTGTGTAGAAGTAACACTCCTACATATTTTTTGTGTTTTCCTCATACAGCGCACCTCTGGGTGAAGAACTGTAAAGAACTGCTGCCCTCTTCTTATAATGCCTCTCGCTTTGACCAGCCATTACAGGCCACTGAGTGGTTACGCAACTTTAAAATTACCAATGAACACTTCCTCTCAAAGGTAAAGAGTTTTACACAGGGTCCTTCTAGAATTAACAAATAGAGTGTGTTTACATGGATTACAGTTTTCAGCTATTAAACAGATTTTGAAAATACTCTGATTAAGATGTTATTTAAACCTGAATTTGATATACGTGAATTTGATTTGTATATGTGGCATCATGTTTGTACAGGGTTTTTGTACAAACAAATCAAATTCTGTAGTGAGTGTTGAGCAAGTTCAGAATTTAAGTTTGAGACATATACCAGGTGATATAGAACAAGATGAGGAAAAAACAATTGTGTTCAATATCCCATGGTTCAGGTACTTCTGCATTTTATAGCAACAAACTGTAGCACCCTGTTGTGATCCAAAAAACATACGTTTACATGAACGCTATATTGTGATTACTTGTTTGTGTTGTGATTAAGCTAATAATGTGAGTAAGGTGTATATATGGAAGGAATTAATAAGATTCTACAGTTCATCAAATATACATGACATGTTGCATAATCAACTGAAGAGTCCCAATTGAGGAAATGCATGTAGCTTACTCAGATTATAATGTTTACATGCCTGAATAAATCTGTTTACAATTGCATAATCAAGGTCATTTAATTGGAGTAAGCTTACTCTGATTTATGCTGATTTCAGTCGAATTATGGTGTTTATGTGACATTTTGAAAAAAAAAAATCAATTTATTGCTTTAATCTGACTATAATCAATGTTTTAACGTGCATGCAAGTAAATGGGTTAGGGTAAGTGTCCACTAGTTAATGGAACTAATCTTTATGTAAGTCTTTGTTTTAACGTCATTGTTCCCGCCTAGTTAAAGACAAGTCAGCGCTATGTGTGGACAAAGAGAGAATTCACTGAGGAGGGACGGCCTCTAGGAGAGCTGGTGGATCAGGTGAGTCCTCTGCCTGCCTCCTGAAAGAGAAATGTTCACAGTGCTTTTGAGTGGGAGTTTGGAATCGTTCTTGCCTTTTGATTTTTCTGGATCTGAGTATTTATTTGTGCTCACTGGAGATGTGGTTTATCCCACCATCCAAGACATTGTTGTCAGATTGTATTTTTATCTATTTCCTATTCTTTGCTGTGGCACTAACGCAGCTTCTCCACAGGGATCATTAAAGATTTATTTTGTTACCGCACCTGTGCTTAGTGATAATCAATACAAGATGAACTGAGTGCAGTGAAGGATCAGCACAGTATTTTATACCACCTGCTGACAAAGAAATGAACACTACATTTATGTGCAGCCTATGAATTTCTTACTTTTTCCAACCAGTCATCTTCCTCTGCTGCTGGTCACCATATCATTTACTGCAAAATAAGGAAAACTGAGAATGAGATGTTTGTGCTGCTGCATCATATCTGACTGTCTTGGCAAAGAAAATGAATTTTTGTCCCTGCTGGTGGTTAGCTTGTTGTAGGATGTCCCAATGTGCTTAGAGCTCAATAATGGCTAGCCTGCTGACAGCGTATTATAAGAAAAGTAGGTCAGGCTGACAGTTGTGGTTTTTTCCTCTCCTATTTATCAGCTTTAGACCTGCTGTTAAGGCATCTGCATAAAACTGCTTAAATTGGAAGAAATGGTGCAGAAAATTACTGTTTACCACCGTGCTGGACCATAACCCAATAGGGCAGAGTTATGTATTATTTAATTTCCTAACATATTACATTGTCATTACATTTCTGATGTTGTTCCTTTTGCCGTGTCTGTGCTGTAGGGTATATCCCGTGTGAAGAGCAGCAGTGATGTGGTGGGGGCGGTGATGAAGGAGCTGAGGCTCCAGAGCGGGCAGCCAGAGGCAGACTTCCGACTGGCAGTAGCTGTGGATGGAGTCAATGCTCTCTGGGGAAAATCCACCATCAAGAAGGAGGATAAGAGCCCTGTGAGGGGACACATTTATGATCCTGTCATTCCTCACACCTCTTCCCTACAGATGCCACAGATAGAATGTCTTATGTGTCTCTGTCACTGTTATCAGGTGGATCCAGAGGAGCTCACTTTGGTTTGTAACCTGAGGAAGCTGATAAAGAATGACTGGGTGAGAATTTAGAAGAACGTATTAAAGCCTTTTAAGATTACCACAATTTCTTGAGAATTTTTCAGATTATTTCCCTTAACATCCTCTTTCTTATCTCAGCATGGAGGTGTCATCATTACTACTCTTTCTCAGACGGGTTCACTCTACACTCCAAAATCTGCCTACTTGCCTCAAGAGCTGCTGGGAGAGGTCAGGGTCACTTTTATTATACCCTATTATCTTCAGCTACTGCCCTCAAGTCTGTCGTTCCTTGTCTTTTCTAAATTTAGTCGTTAGTCAAGAAATTGCAAATGTGACCTCAAGCCTCCAGCTGAAGGTGGTATCATTCTACTCTTTGTGTCTCATGGGCAGAAGCTGTTTTTCACAAGGCATAAAGTTTAAGTTTTATAAGATATAATGGCTATGTGTTATCATTGCTTTATGAGAGTATCTTAACTTGTTTTACTGTACAAATATTTCTTTGATGTTCAGTAATGTTGCCAGATCGCAGCTTAGTTATATGACAACTGTGAGAAATGATGCAGACAGAAAGAACTGGCTATTATTGGTCATTTGTTTAGTGCATACAAGCCTTTTTGTGCCAGTCAAGCTGATTGGCACAAAGGGAACACAGAAACTTATATTTCTGACCTAAAACAATATTGAGTCCTTGAATCTGAAAACAGCACCTGTCCTTTCTGCTGTTGTTAGATTTATTGAGTGATAAATATTGCATCTGTTGTGTTTATTGTGTTGTGTTATGAGGTGCCTTTGTCTCAGTGGATTATATTATTTATCTGAAAATGGCATGTCGCAAGATCAATTTCCTGATGGACCAATAAATCCTTCATCGCTAGCCACCCCTACACTAAAGCTTTATACAAGAATTAAACCATGAGACCCAAAGTAGGGTCATACAACATTCTTGTCTCGCCAAATGAAAAATATTGGCAATATAACTGCATCAAATATTAATCATTTAGATCTCTGGACCTGGACTGGACTGCAGCTAGTCTGTTTTTCATTTCTCCTCTCTGGTATCTGAATGGTATTGTTAATATCTGTTGGTTTGAATATGGGAATTGTGCCTTTGTTGTGAAGAGATGCATTCAACATGAACGCTGAATATAAAATGACATCGATGTGATAATTTCTTTTTTTTAAAGGGATGATAAACACAAATGATAAAGTCCAACTCAGTGTAAAAGTCACCTGAAATTTATTTGATAAAGAACGTCATGTGAACATGTGTTTCAACATGTGGCTTCCATCAGATGTGATGTCTGACACACTGACTCTTTGTGTTTGCTTATCAGAAAGGATTTGACAGCATGGACCCGTTTGTCCCGGTGTCAGTCCCTAACTACAGCGAGAAAGAGTTTGAGAGTTGTTACCTGTACTACATTGACCGTCACTGGCTACAGCATCCACAGAGTAAGCAACGATATGACTATGACTAATGTTTGCTGTATAAAATGACATTTAGATAATGTTTCTTTTTAGTAACTGAAGTTTTTGTCTTCATTAGGCCAAACGGAGGACGGGAAGAAAGAACTTATCTTTTTGAGCAACAGAAATCCATCTATGTTGGAGAGAGTTTGTGCCTTCTTGTGAAGTCACAAAGACCTCTCACACACACATTCGTTATATACTGATGTCCTGAAAATACAAAAACACAAAGTACAATATCTTTTAAAGTATATAATCTGTAAATTATGATGCCTGTATGTTTCTTTCATAATAAAATGAAAAAGTATTGTGTCTTTTAAGTAATGTCTCTTAAAAGTAATTTATTTTATAAGCTGACATTGTTAAACAACGAAGGACTGTGAAATAGTTCAAGTATTAATTTCCCCACACATTCTGATATTTATAAACATGTTTTGGATCTATCTATATATATAGATGATACAGCGCCACCTGGCTGCGGATACTGATTATTGTTCATGTGACAGTTTCCGAGGTCACGTGATTGTCAAAGTCCAATAATGTTGCTGAAAGAAACGGAAACGCTGCTGTGCTAATTTGGACAAACTTAATCTGACTGGAGATTGTGAACATGTAAACGCCCACAGGACAAGTCAGAGTTTGTTCCACGATCCTCCCAGGTGAGATAATTTCCTCTGAAGTGCTGCACAGATGAGCTGACGCAGTGGTTCACAAAGGAATGTGTGTGTCAGCAAAATGAGTTGGTTGTGAATTGAATGTGGTTTCATGTTTTACGTGCAGCTTGATCCTTCTTTGGTTGGTGTTAAATCACATTTGAACATACAGTTACTGGATATAAATTTAAGTGGATCTACTTTGTTTACAGATAAAATGGCGTTGTCATTGCCATCATCAGTCTTTCTGGCCCTTGTTTTCCTCGCAGCAGTTGTGAACTTTTCCACAGGTAACTAACAAAAACAGCAAAATACAATGACATGTTAATTTCAACTTACCTGTTTTCTGTTACAGCCACACTAATACACACGTGCTTCCTGTTTTGCAGCTTGCATTTTAAGTAAAACACAAAACCTCTTGTGATTTATTCTCTTTCCAGGACACATTGAGTGTACTGCTCGTTACTTTGGCCTTGACTCAGTGGTGTGTGAGTGTAATTCAACCTACTGTGACAGTATTGGGTCAGTCACTTTGCCCCCGCTGGGTCAGTACTCATCCTACCTGAGCAGCATGGCTGGCAGTAGACTAGAGGAGACTCGGGGTCAGGTCCATGTGAACAGCACCTGGGCAGGTGGGTTGTGGTGCAGAAATAGAATTGCTTCTTTACAGAGTTGTACTTGTCATCTCTTTCTTAACAGTCTCTTTGTGCTCTCTTGTCTCGTTCAGGCCTCAGGTTGACCATTGTTCCCTATCAGAAGTACCAGAAGATCAGGGGCTTTGGCGGAGCGATGACGGATGCAGCAGCTATTAACATTCTTTCCCTGTCTCCTGGCAGCCAGGACCAGCTGTTACGACAGTACTTTTCCAATGAAGGTGTGTGTTAATGAATGTAAACACAAAGAAAAGCATCAGAATCAGTCGAGCATAACTCACAGCAGTTGTGTGTCTGGCAGGTATCAGCTACAGTGTGGTGCGAGTGCCCATGGCCAGCTGTGACTTCTCCACTCGTCTGTACACCTACGCTGACACACCTGAAGACTACAACCTGGACAACTTCACGCTGGCCCCTGAGGACATCAAAATGAAGGTCCCCTGTCTCTCATACAATTTTCATCAATCAATCCCTCTTTTTTCCAATCTTCACCTCTTCTTCCTCTCTCTCTCTCTCTCTCTCTCTCTCTCTCTCTCTCTCTCTCTCTCTCTGTCTCTCACACACACAGATCCCTCTCCTGCAGCGTGCCCAGGCCATGTCTCCTCAACCCCTGTCTCTGCTGGCCAGTGCCTGGAGTGCCCCTGCTTGGCTAAAAACTAATGGTGCCCTGATAGGAAAAGGCTCACTCAAGGGCCAGCCTGGAGGCAAGGAGCATAAAACCTGGGCTCAGTACTATATCAGGTGAAATACGTGGCCTTACCTCAATGAGTGTCACACCTCAATGATTCTGGGTACAAGATGAGTTTAACTCTACTGATTGCTTTTGTGTCTTTGCTTTCAGGTTCCTTGAGGAATATGCTAAATATAACTTATCCTTCTGGGCACTGACCACAGGAAATGAGCCCTCTGCTGGACAGATGACAAACTACAGGTCCTTCATCACATGCTGTTATAGTCAAATATAAAGATGTGAAAACAAATCTTAAACATCTCCATGGCTCCTAAAATTTAGAAGAGTGAGAAGTATGTTTGTTAAATGCAGTTTTCAGGCTTTGGGCTTCACTCCTGAGGAACAGAGGGATTGGGTGGCTCTGGACCTGGGCCCTGCCCTACATGCTTCTTCATACCAGCACACACACGTCCTCATACTGGACGATAACCGCCTGCTGCTGCCTCACTGGGCTAAAGTGGTGAGTCAGAGGACAGAGAGAAAGGCCACAGCCAACTTAAACAAAATTAAACAAAAATCCATACACTTTACATACAATCCATACATACATACAATCCATATTTCATCATTGTACATTATATAAACCTTTTGCTTGTGTCTTCTAGGTCCTAAATGATGTACATGCAGGAAGATACATTCATGGTGTGGCAGTTCACTGGTACATGGACGACTTTGTGCCTGCTGCACTAAGCCTGGGCACCACCCATCACCTCTACCCAGAGTATTATTTGTTTGGCACCGAGGCTTGTGCTGGCTGGACTGGATTAGACAGAGGGGTGAAGCTGGGTAGCTGGGAGAGGGCTGAGCATTATGCACACGACATTATACAGGTAATATTTATGAAAGCTATGCTTGTTCAGTCAAATCCACTGTAGCAAATGTAAGATGTGGCATGCTCTGAGCTGTTCCATGAACCGTGCTGCAGCGCAGGGTTAGAAGTCACATGTGCCACGCAAACTCCAGAAACTACCAAGGCAAGCTGAAACTGGTCCTTTGTTTCTTCTTTTCTTTCTGCCTCAAAGGAAATTGGACTCCCCTTCACTCCATGTTTTGCATGAATGCATTCATTATCTGGACATCTTAATAATCAGGAGCAATTTTACGCAAATGTGTTATTTATTTGACTTTTAAACAAGAAGCGTCAGCTTAGTGGATTCATTTAAACTTGGTTATCTTATACCTGGATGACTTAGATGAATCTACTAGCTGCCTGTTACTATTTTCTCCACTACAGGACTTAAATCATTATGTGGTGGGCTGGACTGACTGGAATTTGGTGTTGGACCAGACTGGTGGACCAAACTGGGTTAAGAACTTTGTGGACAGCCCTGTTATAGTAGATGCACAGCATGATGTTTTCTACAAGCAGCCAACCTTCTACAGCATGGCCCACTTCAGGTAGCATACTGATTCTGCCAGATCTCTGGATCTAGTCAGTGTGGTCTTTGTACACATAGAATGACATATTTAATGCAGGCTGTCAATGAATTCTATTAACTCCACATAAATCAACTTTCACAGTAAGTTCCTGTGGGAGGGGTCTCAAAGAGTGGGCGTGTCTGTCAGCCAGGAAACAGTCCTGGAGTTCTCCGCCTTCATCAGACCAGATGGCTCAGTAGTGCTCATTATACTCAACAGGTCATCATCAGTGATCCAGTTTGAAGTTTGGGATCCTGTTGTGGGCTACATCCCTTCAACTGCTCCAGCTCATTCTTTAAACACACTGGCATGGAACACAGTGATCAATAATACAAATTAATATTTGTTTCAGCTATCCATTACAGAAGTCTTCACACACAATTTAAAAGATCAAAGTAAGTCTTTACTGTTTGAGCCTGCTTGTTACCATAGCAGTTATTACTTTGATCCTTTTCAGCATCAAGCAGCTCTGCACGTCTTTTACTAACTGTTGCAAGATCGTTTTATCATGAAGTCCTCAACATTATCAGTGATTACAATTAGTCACCTAAGCAAACAGGAGGTTTCTAAACCCATGCAATTTTTTAATCGAAAAATTCTGTTTTTCTGCTCTGATTGTCTTCAGGAATAGTACTTGAAATTAATGAGTGTATCACAATATCACGTCTAAAGAAATCATAACTGTACCTAATATGTAAATGCCTTTTGCTGTTTATACTATTTATAATTTAAATAAAACATGTTCATTCAGTGGTAGTCTAAAGTATTCTTTGTCCAGCCTTATAAAATAATTGAACAATATGTAAAAATAAAACTTTACAGCTGTTTTTTTTTTTTTTATTACATCATAGACATTTTCCCATATATATAATATACATAGTTTGATAACCAGGTATTTCACATTTGCATCTCCATTCTCAATGATTTTTTTTCGTTTGCAAACCATAAAGTGTCAGACTAAAATTATTTACATCAAAAAGAAGACGATAAAAATGGTAAATGAAAGGCAAACAGAGTGGTAAAATTAGAGGGATGTCATTTGTTGATTTTATATACAGCAGGAGGGCTACGATGAAATCTAAAGCATTAGATAATGGGCCTTGGCCCTTTTCATTCCCTACTGGGCACGTTCATCCTTTCGCTACAGATGAAAAAACTCCCAAATGATATAAGGAGTCCTTTCTTTCATTTAACATCACAGTTCCAATCTGTGGCCATTACACAGCAGCCAATCTACATACTTCCTATAAAATACTGTTGCATTCTTTTGTTGAAGTACATTAGAGGGGTGGACACAATAACAAGAACACTTGTGCACAACGGTGCAATCCAGTACAATACCACCCCTAACGTAGAGTTCATTCAGCACCTTTCACAAAATCAATAAAAACTTTATAATCTTCTCAAAGTTTGTATTTATTGCTGGTTACTGTATTGGATGTGTTCATGTTGTTGTTTCCATCCCAAAAGTGAAAGCAACGGCTCTTCTGTCCGATGTGGACCATATGCCTTACAGGGCTCAGTAGCAGTAAAGCAAATTGTCGGGTGAGTAAAGTGGGCAGGGTTGCTTTAGGATATGAAGTCTGGCTTTTCCCCATAATAATGTATTGCAGCAGTGCATTTCCAGAGAGATGTAGGAGATTGGGTGAGAAGTGGAAGCAGAGAACACATGGGCCTCATCAATCGAGGCTGGTTTGTTGTGATTAGGCAAAAGAGACCTAGTGGAGATCCCAAATTACTGTTAAGACATCTGCATTCTGTATACTTGTTTGAGGAGAAAGTCATTAAAATAGACAAAAAAAAAAAAAAAAAANAAAAAAAAAAAAAAAAATCAGACAGATGATTATGACTGCAACAAAGGTGGACAGAGGAGAGAGAAGCATTATGTCTTCTCCGTTTATGTAGATGAATAGAATGAAGGAATGAAACAGGTGGGTGTCTCAAAAGGACCATCTCTCCTGTGTGCGAGGGTCCATGGAGAGGGATGGGGACTCTGACGATGGGGGTTGGCTGCTGCTGTTTTCACCATTCAAACTCTTCCTACACACTGGACATGTGTCATGCTGTTTGGTGAGAGAAATGCAGGAAACAGCTTTGAACAGTTTTCTAGAGGGTTTCTTGTTGTAGACCTATTTTTCACAGTACTCAGGTTATTCCTTGGCTTCAAATGCTATGAGTTTATGAATCATTATGGGACTTTAGTCTTTGGGTATTCATTTAGCAGAAGCGATAATTAAACTTGGCCTGATGTTTCTATGATTACCAGGGGAACGCAAGCATGCACTCTAATTTCTTTCTGTTTTAATGTAGTGAGGAGCATCATCTAGGATCATTGTCCTTTGACATAGTCTACAAAGTTCTGCCTGTCTTGCTGAAACTCACCATTTCCAGCCATGGCACTATACAGTCTGAATGAAAGAAGTGGTTACAAGGTAGCTGTCTGACAGGCTCTCCCACTGTAAAATCCTCTTTACACACTGGGCATTCCATACTGCAGTCTACAGGGGAGAAGAGAGAAATGTGAATTTTATGTTGTTTACCTGATATCAGCACCCTGATGATCTTTACTGGTAATCATCAGTCATTTGGTAATGACTTAAGAATTACTTGCATTGCAATTTACTGCACAGCTGGATTTTTTTTTTTTTTTTTTTTTTTTTTTGAGAAGACAGTCACGGGACCATTAACATCACATTTTGATCCCCACAGAAATTAAGCACGGTCTCACTAACGACTAAAGATGCTGAAGCAAAAGCTGTTGGTCTGAGGACTGAAAAAAAGCTCAGTGAGATATACAAATCTTTACCCCATTAACGTACAGTAGCTCTCGACAGCCCTGCAAAAGCTGTGCAGCTTAGGTAAGTGCCTAGTAATAGTTGAGGGAGAAACAGGGCAGCAAAGACGAAGTAGTCAAGAAAAGTAGATCAGACCTGCTTGTTCCTGAGAAATAGTGACAGTTGGGAGTGAAGAGATCTTCTCTTTCTCCGCTGGAGGAGGCCCCGTGTTCTCCAACTGACCTAATAACTACATACAAACACACACACCTGTACACTGAATGAAAATTAAAGGTGACGGGGTCAAAAAAATGGTATTAGTTTATATTAAGTTTGTTTTACCTGTGTTATCACAGCATCTAACCCTCCCTGCCCCCACGCGTAGTCCCCTGGGTTAGAGTGCAGCATTCCTGTCCTGAAAGACACACCAACACCACAAGTTAAAAACAGATTTTACATTTTCTGATTTGACTCAACCACCTTCCCTCTCACTTACCATGAAAGGGGAGGTGAGCCAGGGACTCCAGAGTTGGCAAATAGGCCAGCAAGAAACTGTTGTACAATCCTGAGGGTGAGAGAGAGACAACATCATCAAAAACAAGGACATTGAGAGTTTATGTGCACAAATAGAACTGTCATGATTATAAGTGGGACTATGCAAGGCAGACAGAGAGAGCAGAGTGGACAGTCAGGGAGACTGACGGATGAGTGTGTCACTCTGAGGTTGAACCACTCTGTTACTCACCCTTCCACAGCAGGCGAGCGGTCTGGCCTGCTGCTGCCTCTGGACCGATATCTCCTCTGGCTATGCAGGCGAGGGGGACGTCCTGGTGCCCAGTGTTCTCCAGCACCAAACAGGCCTCCCATAGTTCCCCCTAAGCCTGCCGGGACTGAGCCCCCGATTGGTCCCCCTCCCAACCCCCTTAGGCCACTAAGACCTCCCAAGCCCCTTCCAGGGAGCCGTGGCTCTGTGTCAGGGCTGTCACCATCTGCTGCAAATGGCCGGTCCACATAGAGCTGGTCCCACAGCTACAGGAAAGACAGGCCACGTGATTGAACAGGAAGGGATTTTCAGATGTACAAAGTGGGAGCAAGGATGAGAAAGCAAACAGCACAATGAAATATGAAAGAAAAAAGAAAGCAATCATGCAACAGGGAAATTAAGGAAGGGGGTTAAGTAAATGCGAGTGGAGAGTTTGGTAGAAAAGGGGGGAAAAAAGACTCTTAGGTAAGCAAAACATAGACCACAATTACCCCAAACTCTACCTTCTGTTCCCCATAATCCCCCTGTACAACTCTTACCTCTGCAAACTGTGTGGCTGGGTCATCTATCCCGTTAGCACCACCCCCTGTTGTAAATGGCCGGTCCAAAAAGAGCAGGTGCCATAGCTACAGAAAAGACAGGGTNCTATCCCGTTAGCACCATCCCCTGTTGTAAATGGCCGGTCCAAAAAGAGCAGGTGCCATAGCTACAGAAAAGACAGGGTAGTACAGGGGAGGAAATAGGTGGATGATTGAAGAGGAAAGGATTTTCAGATATAGAATGTGGAAGCAAGAATAAGAAAGCAAACAGCTCAACAACAGAGTGAAAACAAAAGTACATGAGAGAAAAGAGAAAGCAAGCATGCAACAAGAAAATTAAAGATGAGGGTCAAGCAAAGGTAAGTGGAGAGGTGGGTAGGGGAAGGAAAAAAAAAAAAGAGACTCAGTTAAGAAAATACAAAAAAATTGCTCTCAACCCCAACCTCTCTTTCCCATAATCTCTCTGCACAACTCGTACCTCTGCAAACTGTGTGGCTGTGTCATCTATCCCATTAGCGCCGCCCTCTAGGAGACTGAGGGAAACAGTGCACAAGGGGACAAAAGACACATTATTAGCAAAATCCGTTGGCCCTTCTGCACATGTTCAGGGTTAGGAACAAAACTGCACAGAGACCATATAGGTCTTTTTAAAGAAGCTCAGCATGTGCCTGCTTTTGTTCAACTCCATAACTAACAAGTCTAAACATAACATGCTATCTGGAGATGCAAGGTAGATAACCAGAATAACTTCTTACCTGGAGTCTTCCGTCACTTCCTCTATGAACCCTGAATTGCACCTCGGACAGATGTACTCCTGCAAAGAGACCAGACAAAGCTTTAGAACACATGCTAAAAGATGGATGGAAACATTAAACATTTTAAAGACAATATGCTGACTGGGTTGGCCAACATATGAACATTTTGTCAGTATTCAGCATTGCCCTTTACAAAGACACAGCAGGCCAGTGTTTTGTGAATGTGACCCAGGAGGTAGAGCTGGTCTGCATGCCACACCTAAAGCATGAAGTCTTTCAGAAACTGCTGCCTTTGAACGAGGAAACATTACTGCCAGTTATTACAGCTGGAAGATAACATGTCCACTCGCTCTGAGACTGGCCTGATATAATATTTGTTTAATAATATAATCTAACATTTAAATAATGAAATTATTTATTTTAGCATAATCATGTATGGAATGTAAGGAAAATACTGTGAGGATCAGGTGCTTGTATATGTCAGTTAAAATTTGTATAACTTAAGTATGACCCAGGCTATGAAAAGAAGTGTTTTTTTTCCTCAAAGTGTACAATAAACAGTCTTTTTATGTTAAAAAAAATGTTGTGTAAAATTAATATTGGTTTTTACGACAATTTACACACTGTACAGCAATGAATAGAATAGTTCTTAAGTATCTGATATCTCAACAACCTTTTCTGAAGAATGTTATATTTACTAATAAGCACTTTTCTATTAAATGATAGTCATTATTAGACAGTGCAAAACTACAGCAGTTACACTTGTTATGCAACAGAGTAAAACAAATATATTGATGACACATTTTCTGTATGTGCATGAATTTTCATCTAAAACAAGTATTTGACAGCGTTAAAAGAATGAACATGTTTATATTCCCAGATACTAGTTTTCTGTTTTGTGTTAATGATTTTATACAGCTTTATTTTTATGTGTATATTATTAATTCTTAAGCTTTTTAGTGATTGCTTATATGTCATTTTTATTGTTTTTTTCCCCCCAATTTTTGAGATGGCAGAATCTGGGGATTTAAAAATAGGGTCATAGGTCAAAGATGAGTTATCGTGGTGCAAACTTCAAAAACAGCTGATGTGACAGCATTGTGCATTATGAGGTCATGAGAAAGCGATCTTATCTGCCATATAAATGGGTACATGACTGAGAGATGCACCTTTGGATAAACAGTAGTAACAGGGAGCTAAGTGGGGTGTTGCAGTCAGTTGGCACAGTAAAGACACGCCTCAGCACGAAGTGTCTCTGAGACAAGCAGGCCGCTTTAGCACCAGACTGGAAGTGGGCTGGTATTCCCCAGACAGATAGATTTACTTGAGTAATGACAGAAATGGAGGACATGTGTCTGACTTTGTATATCCAGTTTAACCACTTACGCTGACAAGGACAAAAAAACAGAATACAGCCAAACACTTTTTTGCATGGCATTCCTCTAGAGAAAGAGGAAAAGACAACATAACAAGTCTTTAGCGCAGACAAAATGAGTTTAAAAAAACTACATAAAAGCAGACAAGAATGACAATTTAGCAACCACTCCAAGTAGAGTTTGAAACCCATCTTGGTTTGCAGTAGTTTAAAAGCTATAGAATTGTTGCTGCACTGTAGCTGTTTCCAAACTGTAGTTTTGTCCATTAAACTATTCAATATAAAAGAAGAACGTTGTTGAATTGCATCTTGTTGCACGTCTAACATTCTGTGACGAGGCAGTGTGCAAGATATCTGGCATACTAACACAATGATTGTCAATGCAAAATAAATAGCAATCCCAGACAACTATGCACAACATAGAATCACCGACAAAAAATTAATAAATATATAATGGGTAGACAGAATAAGGATGATGTAAGGGTTTAGGAACCATGTTTCTCTCACTTTTGACTTTGAAAAAGGAAACTAAAACAGATATGACGTGACAGCTAAGGTCCCAAAATTCCCCTGACATCACGTCATTACTGTGCTTATGCATAAAACAAAAACTGAAAATGAACATGGCATCGAATCAGACAACTAATTTTACAACTGTCTAAAACGTTAAATGACAGGACAACAACACGGACCTTCTTTTCTCAGATGTGTCGGTATTTTACTGAGCAAAACAACATTTCTGTGCTGCTAAAGCTCGGTTTGAAGCACGGTGCTTTGACAAAACTGGCTTAAGAATATGAGCTTAGACAAACTTCCCGACGATGGCTTTTAGGGTTTGTGTTTTGACATTAACATTTGAGGGTGTCATGAGTTTATTAAGAGTAACAACAACAAATGATGCTAACTGGCTAGCCATGGTTCAACTAGCTAGCCATGGCAAACGATGTTTCAGACTAAGGTTTACTTGTCAGCTGCACGTGATTAAAGGAGCTTCTATGATAAATCCATAAAGACAAAACATTTGCCTTACCGGGAGTTTGGGGTTTACTTCTCCCTTACAACAGTGACAGAAAAACCGATGCGGGGGTACAGCCGCAGCCTCCGCCATCTTCCCCAGACTAGCACAAACACTAACCGTGACGTCTTCTTCTTCTGTAAAATTTTATGGCGGTTGGCAAACAACAAATTGGTGCATTACCGCCACCAAC
>VXCM01000953.1:0-27326 GCA_014773175.1 Lucifuga dentata
ATGGAGGCAGATGATTCGCTGTGGTGACCCCTGAAGGGAAAGCCAAAAGGAAAAGAAGAAGAAGAACAACCATTATATACTCATAGCTTATGGTCCACAAGAGGTCATGCCTTCACACACCAAAATAATTACATCAGACTGTAAGCCATGATGCAGTTGGCCCAGCCATGTGATATTTGGACCAATTATGTCAGGCATGAAAGTTATGGCAGGTATAAAAGTTATTGCAGGTATAAAAAGTAAAAAAGTTAAAAGTTCTCCTCGGGGGCCCTGCACAAAGAACCATGAAAAGCCTGAATCACAATTTGACCTTGCAAGATGTCTTTTTGCCCTGAAAGTACTACTTTTTATGAAGAATACTGGGTCCTTCAATAAAAATGGCATATAAGTGAAGCTGAAGATGTTAATTACCTTAAAACTGCTTGTAGTTGCTGCTTGTAGTTAAATTTAGTGGTTGTGACAGAAGCAGAATATAATTTACCAGTGCAGAATATGTGAAGCTTGGCATCTTGGAATCTTGGCAAAGATTGTAATTTTGAAGGCAGTATCAGTACACCTTTACTTTTTGGACATGCTTGCACATAGAACTTTCCAAGCTGTATCCATCCTCATGTTCCAGGTCAGCGTGCGTAATGTGTACATCTTTCCTGGGATCCCGTCTCTGATGGAGAGGGCCTTCAATGGGCTGGAACATCTCTTTTCTAGTTCAGGGATCACTTTTCACAGTCGTGAGGTGAGGTAACACTTGACTGTAGAGATATGATGTAGAAATCTGTCTAAATGCAGTGCTGCATTTCGCAAGGACTTTTTGCGAGCTGATCCTTGATTGTTGCTTTAGGTATTTGTGGATGCAGATGAAGCGGAGATCGCCCCCGTGCTGAACAAACTGCAGGCAGACTGGGGCCGGAAGGTGGCGTTAGGTTCCTACCCTGACTGGTTGAGCAACTATCACAGAGTCAGGCTGGTCCTGGACTCAGACAGTCAGGAGGAGGTTGACAAAGCTCGGGCACAGCTGCTTGATGAGCTGCCCAAAGGTAGCGTGGTGCCCTTAGTCACAGATCCAGTGTCCATCGCTACTGCTGAGGTGTACTCGCTGGCCAACAATGGTAAGATGGAGACGGGGGAAGGCGGGAGAGGGGATTTGAGCAAGGTTGTCAAATTGTGTCATGTTTATATAAAAAGGATTTTGTGCAAGACTCATATACTTTACACAGGCATTGAGAACACTAAAGCAAGCAAAGAGGTTAAAGTAATTATAATTGTAAAAATCCTAGTCATTCATAGATAAGACAATCACCAGCATGAGACTGAAGAGAGACCAGGACAGTTATCAAAGACCAAGATGAAAGAAGCATTTTTAACTTTGAACTGGATGTAGAAATTTTCATTTATATCACACCTAATAGAAATTTGACTGCTTTCCTTGTAAATCACCTCCTCTGAATGTTATTTCCTACAGGTACACCATTAGGTGAGAAAGTCATGTCTGCCCTGAAAACAGTAGAGGCTGCACTGGATCAGTATTCGACAGAGGAAGTCTGCATCGGCTTCAATGGGGGCAAAGACTGCACAGCGCTGCTGCATCTTTACTATGCAGCGCTGAATTGGTAATGGAGCGGGGCAGACAATTAGAACTTTTTTTGGGGGGGAGGGGGAGTGATTTAATCAGGACATAACAAATGACCTGAGAGACTAAAGAAGAAAGGGAGATTCAAACTGCGAGTATAATGATACTGTTAAGGCACAGTGGAATATATCATTGTAAGGAGCGAGTGAAAAAGAAAATGAGTTTGAGAGCAGGAACCAGATGGAGAAATATCTTGGACATGACAGACTGGACAAGACTTCTCCTGTTAGTTTCTCTTGACCTGTATGTCACAGGTAACGGAAATAGTAATGAAAATTAATTTGCTGCCCACCTGTTCAACCTCTTTTGTTTCCCCATCTCTGTCTTCCTGTCATTTTCAGGCGGTATCCAGACAATAAAGACAAGGTGAAGGCTCTGTACATCCGAGTCATCTCTCCATTCCCAGAAATGGAAAGATTCCTGCAGGACACGATAAAAAGGTGAGCCGCCAGTCTGTGACTTCTCCGTGTGTTTGCAGATTGTTTTGTCATTGACAGTTGTTGCTTTAATAATGCAAATATAGTTATTATCAAGCTCTTTTAAGATGGCTACTTTGTAAGAAAATGATCGAAACTGTCACAATCCTCTCCATGTTACAACAGAGAGGTTCATATTTTGTCATTTTATCTCTCTTAGGTATGACATGGAGCTGATCTCTGTGGAGGGCAGTATTCGGCAGGCACTGAGCGAGGTGCAGGAGAGGAGGCCGCAGCTGAGAGCCGTGCTGATGGGGACCAGAAGGAGTGATCCCTACTCACACACACTCACACCCATGTGTCCCACGGACCCTGGCTGGCCAGACTACATGAGAGTCAACCCACTACTAGTGAGACTCACACACAGCACACAGACATCAAAATTATTATAGTAGTTTAAAAAGTGAATACAATAATTCAATCTAAATTAATTAACGTAAAGAAAAGACTCAAAACACAAATATCTTAAAGTTAAAGTAGGAGAATTTATTTTGACCTCACCTGATTTTTCTTCTTTTTTTAAACATACCTGCAGACATTAATGGTATAAATAAAACCCACACAGTGGGTGACCCACACAGTGGTTCAGTTATCTTATTTTTAAAGCTACAGTTGTCTTTTGCTGACTAAAAAAATAAGCATTTTGCATCAAACTATAAATCAGCCATGAGGTTTCCTATAATTACACTACAATTTATTCTGCCATATTGACTGAGGAGAATAGGTCAGGGGGTGGACAGAATATTATTCTGTAATTCACCCGTCACATATACAAATATTAAGTACATTATAGAATATTATGCAATCCAATACAACAGCACCACACAAATTTACAATATGCCTCAAAAGTTTTAAAAGAGTTTTGTCATCACCTCTCTGACACAGTCTCAATAAAAATGTAAATTATAAACTCCACAGCATAGTATTTGCTGCAGGCCTGTTGTGTGCGATTTCATTGCATTAGATACTAATGTAGTTGCTGTGAAAGCTGTATACGAAATTTAATACTGTGTCCAACCACCATAAACCTGTGATGATGCTGGATTTGACTGAAGAATTGAAGTGCACAAGCAGAACCTGGATTATTTAAAGGACCATACCAGTGGTTTTGGTAAGTTTGAGTCTTATAAATACAACCCACATACCTGTTACATTACTGAAAACCATTTTCCAAAACATACTTTGCAATGGTAAATGGTAGAGTTGTTTTTCCTTCCTTCCAGACTGCCATTGAAATGTGCTTGAGATACATAATCTGTCACAGGAAAGACAATGTCTATTACATTTTTTGCTGAAGTAACTTTATTTAACCCATCCAACATGGAGATGCTTGGAATAAAATGTATATCTGCGCCAGGGAATATAGTCCCAGGAGAAGATGGCTTTTACCGAGAGATTAAAAACGACCATCCCTTCTGTATTTGGACGCATGTGTTCGTAGGGGGAAACACTGAATTTTGAGGTGGGTGTATCACCTGAACATTTGAAAGATTCAGGGATTTGGTAAAAATAACAGGAAAACCAAAACACAGTTTTATGTTTTGGGCAGTGGCTGTTAGTAATGTAACATGTGTGCAGATAGTATTTTTGGGGCTTAAACATGCAATATCACCAGTATGGTCCTTAAAAGAAAAAATATATAATGCATTTTTAGACTTTTAACGTGGCAGTTTATGGTCACCGTGTTAGAACATATTACAGAGATACTGCTTTGCTAAGCAGGTGGCCTCAGTTGAAGTTAATTGATAAGCCCTTCATCACAATAGTGTATCCCAAAGGACTTAACAGAGAACGATCCAGCCAGATAATCAAGAATCAATCACAAACCAATTAACTTCATGTTTTTCAACTCTGTAGGACTGGACCTATCATGACATCTGGTCATTCCTGAGGACGTTATATGTGCCGTACTGTATTCTCTATGATAAAGGGTAAGACCAAATCCATCTATTCTTCCCATTTTATGTATCTCGTAGAATTCTTGTGAAAATCGATGTTATTTTATTTTCTTACCAATCTTAAACATTTCTTTCAACAAACAGATACACTTCACTGGGCAGTATGGATAACACCTATCGAAATGCAGCCCTGCAGATGGTAGATGGAAGGGGGATGACGCGGTACAAGCCAGCCTATCAACTGGAGAATGAAGACGAGGAGCGCAACTCTCGTGCCTGATGTCGTCCATCTCAGCGTGTCACCTGTCGCTGATGGAAGCAGATTTTGGTTCCTGCATCTCCAACAGAACACAGGTCATTATTAGAGGATCAGGTCAATCTGATGGACAGTGCTACCCACTGGAGAAAAGGAGACTGCAGGGGATGTTTGCAAGAGACCCGACACATGACTGCAGAATGTTTTGGTAAAGGAAATTTCTGTGTGTTAGAGATGTGTGTGATATTGAATAAAACATCAATCTGTGTCGTATTTGCATATTATCATGTTATTCTAGATTTTTCTGTGGTGAATTTTCTCATATTCAATTTCAGTCAACAACCCATCCAGAGAGACACCATCTCCCAAACAATATTAATAAATAAAAATAATCATATATATCTTGTTTAATGGCTTTGGACTGGACAGACTACAGCTCAACCATCAGGCTCACTGATACACATTAATGAATCTATTAACTGCAGCCTGCTTTCTCCAAACCTGATGTAGTTCTCGTTACAGACCTCACGGGTGCGTTGTTCTCACGTTTTCCATTTAGCAGCCGTGATTACAATAAATTACGTTCTCTGTTTCCAGACATGATTAGATCCAGGCTTATCGATCCGCTCTCTCCCCCTCCCCTCCCTCCTCCCTCCTCTCTCTCTTTCCCCGCCTGGAGATTAGTGAACGGCGCGCAGCGTGGATCGATACGGGCCGATCTAATAAAGCGGGTCTCTTACGAGGCCACCGCGGAGCTGCACACGCTGTTACACCGGCAATTACCATCTCCAGCCCGGCCTAACTTGTCTGTACGGGCTTCACGGCCTGCTTGATTTATTAATAATAACAGTAATAAAAGAGGCAATGAACAGAGGCTTCATCATCGGAGCCGAATGTAACGGTGTGTGATGGGCTGTGAGACAAACATTGTCTGGATTCATGATATTTTGTGTGGAAAAATAAGAATCCTCTGCTATTCCTATAGACACTTATTTCAGCCTTATGCAGGCCTGTATAGTCAGGATTTCTAATTCGAAAATGAAGATAAAAGTTTTCGGGTCAGATTTTTATTGTTTCATTATTATCCTCAATTAATTGGATTTTGATTTTCATAACACTGACGGGGAACACCCAGTGAGCATTTTAATACTTAGGAACATTTTACTGCTAATACTTGTTCATGCTTGAGGAAAATTTAGAAGACATATACTTGTGTAATTTTACATTATGGCACATCATTGATATTTTTACTTAAATAATTTCTTGAATGCTACCAGTACTGATTAGTTTATATTCCTATTAGCATATAATATGTTCCTAATTGATGATGATCATGGAAACGAATGACTTTTTAATTCTATAGTAGTTCATCCTTCACTGTCTAGAATGCTACATTTATTTTGATATTTGTACAATGTTGCATAGTTTCTAAACATTTTTATTCCTTTATATTTGTCTCAGTGTTATGTGCCACTATCTACTCACTTTCAGGCATCACATCACTTCCTTTTCTACCTTTTCAGTGTTCTCTAAACCTGTACTTTTCTTTACTTCTTCTTATGCATTTCGAAATTATCTTTTGATGAATACCTGAAAATTTGAACTGGGAAAAAATAGCTATTATAGTCAGAAAGTGACGTGGTCATATGGATACTGACTACTAGGGCATAACAGTGTCTGGACTAAAGTACTTTATGTAGTCCATGAATACATATTTATGACTATCTTATCCTTTTATTTCACACTGCTCTGGTTTTGCAAGACGTTTTGTTTGAAAGCTATAAAAATGCAAACAAAACATTCTGGAAAATCTGATACAGCATCTGTTGTGTCATGTGAGACAGTGGAACAAACAAACAACACTAAAATGTGGCACTTTTTTCTCTTCTGCATGCAGATTAAAACAAAAGCATCCCCTCATCTGCTCCACTTACTATAGACTTAAATTTTGGGTCAAGTGGTAAATGAACAATTACACATTCCAAACCCCACATTTCAAAGAAAATATTCAATTCTGAAAGAGATCGAGATGTGTCTGCTGACTGATCACAATGTGTGAAAATTTGTTTGATTTGTGGATAAGTTACCATTGGTGGAACAGTGGTGATGTGGGGATAAGAAGAGCTGGGCTGATCAGAGTTACTTCCTGTGCATTGATGCCATAATTCATAATTCTTCACTTCTACATTCCAAATTTCCAAGGCGGGACTGTGACTTAGAAACAGAGCTAATGATGTTTGATATGGATGGGGATTGATTTAAGGTAACTTTTATACACTTGGCGTGACTTTGTAAAGAAACACATGGCAAACTTTGATATTAGAGTGAACTATCCATTTCAGATTGTGAGATGCGAGCCTGCTTCAGTGAATGTGATGGTTTTCTCTAAAGGAATATGTTCCTAATCCAATTCCTCAGCAGTTCCTGCAGTGTAAAACGAGACTTGAAGCAGCATGAGACAGCAATTCAGGCGATGTCCTGGGAGAGATGCTTAACATGGAGGATGAATAGACACTCCGTTGTCAGAAAGCATCAGGAGAGAAGGGAGACCTTTGAGTCTATGCAAATTACCAACCCATCTGCATGTAAACCCAACCGACCAGAACACGGGAAATAGGATGTTCAGTATCAAAGTGTCACGCATTAAAAGGGGGATGAAAGTGAGAGATAAAGAAAGGCAGGGAGGGAGAAGGAGCGAGGAGGAAGGAGGCTCCATTTGCTTGCTGCTATGTGAAGTGTGACAGACTTAGCTCGTTTGGTCTGGTTTTGGTATGCTCAAATAAAAGGCCGTCTCATAATCCCAAGTTTGTCACACTTCTCAGTCCAGTACACAGAATCAAGACAGTCCTCCACTCCTATCTGCACACATGGCATGCATTCAGAAAAATGCTGTTCACACAGCATGCTCACTTTAATGTAAAGGGTCTGTGATGCTTTAGTCAGCATGCTGAAGCCTCATGTGAAAATTCAACTGAACTATTCAAATGAACTTAACTCAACTGGAGTTCATATGGAGCCATAACTGAAACACTGTGTGTAATTTTACAAAGACGAGAGACATTTAGCACTAGAACGACGCAGCAAGGGTCTAATGATTTCTGTTTTTATAGCTTAAAATTAGATTTGAAGCATTCATAAAGTCCTTACTTTTCAAAGATCAACTTTTCTAAGCAAGCATGGAAATAATACTGATATCTATGTTTACCTTCTTTAGAGGACGTCTTCTTGATCTGCTCCAACAGTTTTGGCATTTTTTAAAATTCTTAGTACTTGTAATGTTTTTCAGACTGCATTTGGATGGCTCTTACGTGATTTTTGAGGTTACTGGATGCTAATGAATATCAAAATGATGGCCGAGCTTCTTCAAGATGGCTATTTTTCTTTGTCGTATCCAGTCTGTCCACATTTATCACTGTTTGCGTGACATGCCGGCTTTGTGAGCATAAAGCAGAAATAGTTATACTGTTATTGGCTATACCTGACGTGTAGGTGTGCAAGAAAAATCTCCTCGCTGAAGAGGAAATAAAAGCTTTCACTAGTATTATAACCTAGAAATTAAACAGCACACCAATTCAAAAACAAAATTATTCATTGATGATCCTCAGAGGCTTTTACATTCCGTATCTCACAGCAAACAGAATAAACCCATGAAACGTGGTTGTATGGTAAAACTAATATGACAAATACTGAAAAGGATTCTTTTAAAAAATCAAAAGTATTAGTAGATTCTCCAGAGTTGGATGTGTTACTGCCATTGTGTTATTTCAGCAACATCTCTACCTCAAAGCATAGTCCAGCTGGTGTTTTGGTAAGAATATGACTTTAATTTAAATAATTTGGAAAAAATACAAAAATCTTTTTTTTATGCTTGGTTTAGGCTATTTAGTATAATTATCAGAATTCAAGATTCAAGTATTAGCTGTAGCATGTAGAAAAAAGCAACAATAATTTATAGCTTTGAAGTTTTCGCACTTGTGGTTGACCTTCCACTGCATATCCAACAAAACTCATTATGGTACTATGAACACATTATACTCTCCGTTATACAAGGATCTATGGTTTTGATGTGAGGATCAATGTGCGTATGTGTATGTATGACACTGGCAGTAGTAAAATATGACAAAACTATTTATCAGCAGCGAGAAGCTTGGAAAATACTCCAAAATTTGTCCCTGAAAACACAAGTGGAAATTGAAGTAGAAAACTTGTTGTGAACAATTGTAAAGAGAGATGTTATTGACAGACATCATCTTATGTCAGTTTTTACTCTGTATTGCATAAATGGTCAAATATTCATCTTGGGAACATACAGTCAATAAAGCATTGAAAAGTTTAATATAATTCAAGAAAAAGTCAGTGAAAAAATTTGGATGAATATTCAACATAGTCCTTGATCTTAATATTTTAAGAGGTCTGTTGCAGGAGTTTAATAATACTTGCATTGCTACAGGCCTGTCAGCACGCCGCCATGATGTTACCTTGAGGAGTAAATACACTCAATGCTGCATACACAAATGTGGGAAAGATTACACCTGAGAATAATACACTTTTCCTGTTCACAGAACTTCTTCCCCAGACGAGAAAGGTTCCTCACACTGGAAGGCACAATATTTTGGCTCAAACCTGCGAGACTGAGAGGTCAGGAGAGTTCAAACTGACTCAGTGTCAGTCAGTCACATTTCCTCAGGCAAAAGATTTCTGTTTGAAGTAGGAACATGCCCTCAGTAATGGTGAGAGATGATTATGGAAATATTACACAGGTGATCTGAGAAGATCAGTAGATCTTCCCAATTGTAGCACCAATTAAATCTCTAGGTAGTCATTATTAGACTTTTAAACTGATGAGTGATAATCAGCACAGCACTTTAATGGCACTGTAAGTAAATGATGCCTTTAAAAGCTCCCCAAAATAAGTTCAGTATCTTAACAAACAGTAGAATATCATACCTGTATATCCCTTCACTTTTCACTGCATGATCTTCTCCAGAATCCTAATAATCATATAAAAATGCAGTCAACATGATGGTTTTTCTAGAAAAAAAAAAAAAAANAAAAAAAAAAAAAAAAAGGACAGAGCGCCCAAAGAAAAGCGGCCTGACCTTGTATTGTGTCACTGCCCAGAGGAGATAAAGTTCTCATTTTCAATGCATGCTGTGACCTATATAAAAAGAAAGACAAATCAATTGCCAGTGAAACATGGCTTTCAGCATGATCTTAAGACATTTAGTTCCACAAGTATTCAGAAGGACACTTCCTGCCAAAGGGATGCCCTCTCACCTCTGCATATGCTTCAGGATTCATAAGCAGAGTCTATCTCCTGATCCTGCTTTGGGAAACAAAATTTCAAAATTCAAGATATCCACGGCCATGCCTGCTGAACGGCAGGTAGAAAAGACAAATAAGTTATTCAACAAATAGACAGTTGTAGCTGAAGTACTGCATCTTTGAAATCATAATGTAATGTAGTAAATTTAATGCAGTGATGGTTGTAATAATGAGTTTTCTTGATTTTCTGGTTTCTTTGTAAACACTTTCCTTATTAAAGTAATTTTAATGTAGCTATACAATCAGAAATGCACATGGTACATCTGAGTTATACAGAAAGAAAAATATGCACTGTTTTCCTATTCATGTTATTGTCTTATTATGCTGAAGAAGTCATAAACAGTGGCAATCTGACGGATTAATATTCAGTCAGAACCAATTAAATAACCTGAACCTTGAACTTGCTGAAGAAAACACAACCTGCTGACACTGTATAATTACAGTGGAGCTGTAATATGGACAAGGAACAACATTTGTAATTCCGGAAAAGACTTCTGATTAGAGAAAACTGCACAGAAAATTAGAAATACTTTGCATAATTTATCTAAATTTGTCTAATATAGCGACGTCTTTCCAGATACAGTTCTGTAGTTGTTAACAGACAGCAGAACTGTTACACATACAATGTCACATGCAAATATATTCTAAGATTTTTAGATTGTTATCTTCGTAATTCCATTTTGGATAAAATATAAAAGGTACATAAACTGTAAAAAAAAAAACAAACAAAAAAAAAAAAAAAAANAAAAAAAAAAAAAAAAATGTATTAAGATAAATAGTCATACAGACTTTATACAGTGTTATTTGAAAGTCATTTTCTCTTTACTCCAATCTAAACGCATCCCCCACTTTCTACTGAATCTCACTATGCTTACTTCATCATAGCTGAAAAAATGAATGAAAATACAGGCTTTGGAAATGTATATGTGAAGGTCAAAATCAAAGCCAGTTTATAACAACATGCCTCAACAGTGACAAACATGTCATCAGAGGAGATCATAAGCCATGAAATAGGAGCATTAGCCCTATATTATCCAGGAAATTGCCTTTCTGGCTTCACAACAGGCTTTACATTACAGCCTATATAAATGGAAATGCATTTAGATGTACATTTCTATCTTTAAAACACAAACAAAAACATCTCCTTTTGTTCTTCTCAGTCCTGCCTATAGACTGAATATAAATACAGTTAATACTTTAAGGTCAATGTATTGGCAATGATGCATCAGGGTCTATTAATACCAGGAGTCTATTGGGTATCTGAGTGTTATCAGGCTTTGGCTGCCCACAGATAAAAACTCAGCTCAATACTCCTCCAGGTTACTCACATTACAATGGCCTCTTACACCACAAGGTCATTTCAAGTCCCTGAAGTCTTCTTATCTCTGTTCTCCTGTGTATTACACTAGATATGTGTGTGTTCCACAAATAAAGTTGTGTGTCTATGTGTGTGAGTGTGTTGTTGCTGAGGGCTGCGGTTACATAAAATATCAATACTTGAAAAAAAGTTAAATGACAATTGATTAAATGTTTTAATGCAATCATATTTATTTTGTTGTCTTGCTGTTAAAAAAGGCTCAGCTTGCAGTCGGCTCTTCACAGAAGATGCTACATTCTTCACTAAAATGTGAAAGTGAGGAAATTACAAATACGCAGCAATCAAAAACAAAATGATTGTAAAATTCTGCGTCAGACATCAGTGAACTTATTGAACACGAGTCCAAACAGCAGTTTTATCACCAATTTAGGAAATGAATAACATAAACCCCAAGGCCATGAATGATGATGGCTTGGTAACGAAATATGCCGGAAAAAAACAAGTGCTACCAGTGTAGTTTTTTTTAGAAGGAGAAATTCACTGCATGATTAACCTAAAGATTTTATGATCACATTCACTGAAAAAGTTACAGTATGTGGGAATATAATTATGTATTTTTATAAATATATAAACTTTCATTTAATGTCAATTAGATTAACTCTATTTCAAAATCAGGTAATTAAATCAGTTGTTAATGAACAATTTACATTAAAATATTTTAAAATTCAAATAGTTTTTTTTAATCCATTTGTCAATTTCAATGATTTGTTTTTTTCTTTGCAAAAATATATTTAATTCTATCAAAAACCTTCACTTGTCAAACTAGATTACAGGAATATATCATTGTGTTTGTGTATGTAAAAAGCATAGTTTTGTCAGATTTTTGCTTGTAAATTAAAGAAATCAGCAAAGATTTTACTAAAACATTCAGTATATATAGTTGGTATATTTTGCTTTTACTAAATATATTAACAATTAAACCTAAAACAAATGATTCTGTAAAAAACAAATAATTCTGTTAAAAAAAAAAAAGCTTATGTGCATATCTGCACATCTGGTTGGTCACGAGGTGCATCAACGAATCAGCTTCAGTGGTCCGCAGCGACTGATGCTCTCTGTTTACCATAATCCCTCTCTCCTACACTTTATTCTGAAGGACAGAGAGAGGAGTGGACCAGCAGAACAACAGGAAGTCCAATCAAAAGGACAAATTCAGTCCCAGGTCCTGTTAAGAGGCATTCTTCATGTCCACACCAGAGTGTCGTGTCCAGTCTCTATGAAGCTGGTTTTACGGCCAACCCAGTCCAACTCCAGTGAAACCAGTTTAATCCCAGTAGGGGGTGCAGCATCCCTGCGTGTCAATCTAAAACATTCCCAAAATTCCCTCTAGAACACTTTTAGCTTGCAAAATCCATCAGTTCTAAAAGTTAATCAAAACATTTATACTCAGATGCTCAGATGCAAATGAGTCAGTAAACATAAGTCAGAAATCATTTGTGTGTGTCCTTGTGCTGCCTGTCAGAAATCATGCTGGACACCTGACTGACCTCTGACCTCTGAGCCACTCAGTGCAGTAATATGTGTTTTTGGCCACTTTCTAACTTGAGGCAGCATAAGAAAATTTAAAAATGTCAAAATAAGTAAGAAATGAAAAACAGAATGGAAAAACAAATGAAAATGCAAGAAAACTTTGTTGGAACACGTCTGCACAGGCTCTGTTCTTTTGGCAGGACATGGATCTTAATGTTCTATATTACTATTACACAACAGGTGGAGCAAAAAGCAAGGAATGAATCACAGTGAGTCGGCATGTCAATCCCTGAGTCACTGTGACCTCGTTTTCCAGAAGACACCTGATATGTTCTGGAATTTTACAGGTAAACGAGCAATATTGCCGCTAATATGCATCTTTTGCCATAGCTTAGCATCGTGCACTTCAAAAGTCTAAGGATTAATTCCCACATTCCCTCAGAGAACAGGTGTGAGGTCAGCTAGGAGGACGCAAGTCATATGATGAGCAGGAGGAAGATGAGGATGAGGAGTGGAAGTGAAGTTGTCCTAGACAAACGAGCAGTACTTCGAAATGTTGGAGTATCTGAGCAAGAAAGAGAGAGAGAGGTATGACATATATGAGAATGCAGACATGTTACATAGACACCTCAGCTTATGTATAAATCAGAAGTACAATGTTGCATCTCACCTTGTTGCTGTTTTGAACCCTCTGATTCTAAAACAGCCGAATGGAGACAGAGAGAGAGAGAGAGAGAGAGAAGGGAGGGGGGTAAAGTTTAGGAAAAGAAACAAGTTGCTGATTAGTCATTTTTGCATACTTAACTTTCTCAATAAAACTACGTACTTCCTTGTGGAACAAAAGGCGCACGAAACAGACAAATGACCAGGGGAAGGTATTTACCATTACTCAAAGCCTAATGCCGTGAAAAATGAGTACTGACTGGCTGTGCAACCCTAAATATGTCCCCTATGCAAATTCTCTTAAAGGTCGGATAAAAAAAAAGAGCTTGAGAAGCACAGTGACAGGAAAAGATAGTGTTATGGAAATTAGAAAGAGTAAGAATGACGAGATTATACAGAAGGGATACAGGAAATGAAAAAGGGGGAAAAAAACACCCACAAAATTTGAAATGGCAGAGCGAAACCAAGAAGTGGACAGAAGATGAAAGGAAGAGAGGTAGAGACCCGAGTGAGAGTACAGAGGAAAAAAAAGAAGGGTGGAACGATTGAAACAAGGTCAGACAGAGAGAAAAGGGAGGGAGAGACAGAGAGAAAGAAACAGACACATGAGGGGGGATTGTTTGTGTCTGGGTGTCAGTTTCTCAGTAGGGGGTGGACTAAAAGGAAATAATGGAGGGAATGATGGAGGGTTGGAGGATGGAGAGAAGGAGGGGTATGAGAGTGAGGGAAAAAGGTGGAGAAGAAAAGGAAAAGTACTAAAATACAGGTACGACTGAAAAGTAGAAACAGTTAGAAACCCAGAGGAAAAAGAACGATATATGGATGAAAAAGGTGCAGAGAAGGATCAGGGATGAGGCTGCAGAATTATAGCTGATATTAAATCGATCTACGGCCTTGAGCCCACGGCTGACGCTGCACCCAGACAGACAGAAAGACAGGTGTAAAGACAAGTGTGTATCGATCTCACCTGTAAACCTATACCACCTATCCACACATCACAGCTGTTCACAGAGATTATGAGAGAGGAAATGGGCCACTTCAAACTTGTCTGTTTCAGAGCGACATGAAGTAGGCTAGATGCATTAAATAAGAGCTTAGAACTCTATTTGTTCGTAGTATCAGCCTGGTATCTACAGGTCTCAGAGCTCTGCAGCAACGTGTCATTACAAAAGACATGAGCCACTAAATTACTCTCATGTTCTGTACAACTAGCGACCATCTTAGAGCTAACGAAGCATTAAATAGCATGCTGGGTCTGGGCCTCTCACTGAGAGGGTGTGTGTGTATGTGTGTGTGTGTGTGTGTGTGTGTGTGCATGCATGCAACAGGAATCATAGCAAACAGAAAATATACTTAAACAGTTCTTTATAACTTAAGATCTAACATACTTACAACAAATAGAAGTAAAACTTGTGTCAATGATCTCATGTTGATTTTCAATTGAAAATGTCTGATATTATAACCATATTATAATGAGCAAAGGATGTTTATTAATTTACCATCCTTTCCGGTGTTAACTGTGCATAAAGTAGAAACACAAAAGATTCAAAAACGTGAAGAATTTCATTTATTAAGCCTTGTAAATTAACAAACAAAAGCTACAAAATGGTTAACAAGCTTTCAAAGTATTAAATATAAATGTAGTTATATGGCTTTAAACTTTTTTTTAAAGACTGTTCTGAGTTTTGGATATTTTGTATTTGACAAACATGGACATGCCATTTAAACAGGAGAATTTCTTTACGTTTAGTTTTGAAATTCGGCTTATAATTTACAGGTTAGAGGGAAAACTTCTGTATTTTATAGTAACAACACTTATCTGTATGACGCCACACCACAGCTTGTTACTAAAATGTGTTCATGCTGAATGCCTTGTGTTTGTCATGTGACATTTTGTTTAAATGAGAACATTTTTATTAAAAACTGAACATGCGAGTACTGAAGTTAACATCATATTTTCGGTCATGGTGAGCTCAGCCACAAAATGGCGCCCATGGAGGTGTGTCTGTGAGAATCGTGACGTCTCTGCACTGCAGTCAGAAACATGCAGCATTTGTAACTGTATGTGCACAACCATGCCTAAATGTGTGTGTATGTGCGCGCGTGTGTGCGCGCATGTGTGTGTGTCTCTAGTCAGCAAAACGCCCCACTGCAGATACACTTTTCCACCATCCCACCTCTCCTCTCCATGCCGCCATTTCACACACACAGCAGCTAATGCTAACCACCCTGATTGTTAGCGCTGAACTAAAATAGGAAAAACTTTTTAAAAACGCAAGCGAAAAAAAAAAAAGTGACGAAAATGGTTAAAGTCAAAATTTTGGAATCTGGGAGTTCGTGATCTGAAAGAGCCGAGCTGGGCAAGTGGTGTGTGTATGTATGCATGTGTGTGTGTGTGTGTGTGGGTGTGTATCGGGTTCAGAGGGTACAAAGGTATTTAGGACAGTGGAGGGGGTGGAAGAGGGCAGCGATGTAAGACATTTCTTTCAAAAAAGTGGGGGAAAAAGAAGAAAGAGGTGTGGAAAATGGTTAAGCTCTGCAAACCAAAATGACCACGATGGACTGCTCACAGCGGGAGAACGACAGGAAAAGGGGAAGAGCGACTAAGAAAGAGGGAATCAATTACAGAGAGGGGAAGTTGGTCTGTAATGGTTTCTCACAGTAGGACAGCTGGAAAAGAGAGAGGAGAAAACAGAGCGACAAGGAGCGTAAGGGAGATAAACACGACAGGAGGAGTTTTCAGAGAAGTTGCAGCAGGAAAAAAAAAGAAACAAAACAAGTGAGATGTGAAGCAAGTCGGTGAAAGATGCAATAAAAGAGAGCGAGGGCTGCAGGGCGTCGCAGATTTAACATAACTCGCCTTTCTGACGCAACGCAGGCTCAAGTTCCTTTCAGCAAAGCCTTCAGTTCATATAAACATTACACTGTTATGACAAAAACAGCAGCAAAACCAAAGAATGAAAGATGCTCCAGCCAGGATTCAAAGACATCAGACACACACACACACACACAGGACATCATTACGGGCATCCTAATCTGTCCTGCCTGGTCTGTGGAGTGTTTGGGGTAAATTAAGGCAATAAACACACACGTTGACACACAGGAGAGACGACAAAGGGACTGGTGAGTTGTAGCTGACCTTGGCACAATGACAGCGTGCCAGACGGACCCTCTCACTGTCACCACTCCGTCCTTCAGACCAGTATGAGGTAGGAGTGTGTGGCCGAGTGTGTATCTGATAATTAGTTCAAACACCCACAACAGGGTTTCCCCACATGAAACTACGTTTTAATCACACAGGCTGGTTACCGAACAAAAGTTTAGGGAAGGAAGAGAAAAAGTGCGCGGTTTGAAGTTGCTAGCACCGAGAGCCACACACACACACGCACGTGCACGCACACACACACACACACACACAGAAACATGGTGNCCGAGAGCCACACACACACACGCACGTGCACGCACACACACACACACACACACAGAAACATGGTGCCCTGCTGCCATGCTACCTGTCAGATAAAAGGGAACCTGAGCAGGAAAGAACCAGAGAGGATGTGAGGTGTTACCAGAGGGAACAACACAACAACAGCTGTGGTAAACTGCCACTAATGGACAGAGAGAGAGAGAGAGAGAGAGAGAGAGAGAGAGAGAGAGAGAGAGAGAGAAAGAGACCCTCAAACTCTCCTTCATCTCTCCTCTCATCCATCTTCTTCCTTCTCCTCTCTCCGGTCTCATGTATCCTCATCCCAGCGCACTCAGAGAACAGCATGCGAGCAACAGAGATGGAGAGCAGAGGAGGAAGGAGAGAATAAGCGACCGTATTGTAGATATGAAGAAACAACAAAGAGATAGAGAAGACACTGAGAACGGTGAAGGTTGGAAGGGGTGGGGGGGGAAGGAAGTATAAGAGACTGCCATGGATGGTGCTGAGATTAGTTTTGCTCCAGTAGTGAAAGATCATAAAAAATGAGGAAGGGAGGAGAGAGCTGAGGAGACAGAGAGAAGGGGAGGATTAGTGCTACTCCAGGAATGACAGAAGACTAGAAAGAGAGTGCGGGAGGTTGGAGTGGAGGGTGTGTGTGTGTGTGTGTNCAAAAAAAAAAGGAAACAGGAGAAGGAAGTATGTCTTAGTGGGAAGAAGAAAAGTAGATATTGTTTCTTTTTATCGTAATGAGCTTTGGTAATAAATTTGAGTCTCTCAGCATGAATATACTGAATATTTCCGTCTCCGATGGGCTGATCGGGGAGAAGGTCAAGACTACATCAGCTTCTCCCAACTGAACAACTAACTCTGGTTTTTCTAATTAATGACAGCAGGATAACTGTGTAAAAAAAAAAAAAAAAAAANAAAAAAAAAAAAAAAAAAGTCATCAGGCTTTGCTCCGCTCGTCTCTCACCGGAACAGCGATGACATTTAAGGATTAATTCCAGACTAATACGGTTCTTTTCACTCTTTTTTTGTCTTTACAACAAGCTGACACATTTTTATCAAGGCAGCACGATTGGCTGATGTTTGCTAAGCATGTAGGAATTCAGTGAATGGTTCACACACACTTGCACACACACACACACACACACACACGCAATTTCCCTGTAAAGTGTGTGTGTTGCTTCAGCTTGGGACAGCAAGGCAAGCCCCCCTGCAGATAGCATTAGGATGGGAACTGGGACAGACGCCTCAGACATGCATATGAGGGCACACATACACACACACACACACACACACACACACACACACACACACACACACACACACACACTCTTGTTACACACACATGAACACACATACCTTGCAGGAATACACACGAAAGGACACAGAAAAGTGGTCACATGTAGGGAAATGCTCTTACACAGACACACACAATCACATACACACATACATGCACACCAGCAACTGTACAGGGATTCCCACAGTGACTGGGCAAGATTCCGAACCGGAATGGGCAGCTCACTGGACTGGAAGACTAACATTACTCCAGGGGGGCTCCGGGTTAGATCAACTCTGCGAATTTCACACTGGGACAGAGAGGTNACATTACTCCAGGGGGGCTCCGGGTTAGATCAACTCTGCGAATTTCACACTGGGACAGAGAGGTGGAGAGGGGGAAGAAAATGGTTGGGTGGAGGAGAAGAGCAATGTGCTTTAGAGGGCACTAATGCTTCAAAAACCCCTCAATCCAATTATGTTTAAAAGCCAGGAGAAAGGAGATTCTTTAAGTTCGTGTAGTTTTTAAAGGAGCGAGTCTCATCTTACAGGGTGGGGGATAATGTAATGCAAAGACGTTAACACTAAATTTAGGTTTGGTGATAAAAAGGGGGAATTAGAAGACTGAGAGATACTGGAAAAAAGGAAGAAATACAGGGAATAGTTTTAGAAGGGGGGGAGGGGGTACGTAACATCTACAAGCCCAAGGAGTAGTAGAGATAGTGATAGGAGAGGCAGGGAAGAGGGGGAAGGATGAAAGAGGAACAGATGAAAAGAAGAGTGCACTCACTGGGCTTACAGCACACGGTGACACGCAGCTTCATACAAGGCAGAGGAGGACCTTCATCTGTAGGCAGAGCTAAAAAAAAAAAAAAAAAAAAAAACAGAAAGATTTAAACATGCTGCTTATTTATTCAATTCAACAAACAGTTGCCATCCAAAATTCTAACATGTCAAATAAGACTGTTGTAAAGCAGTGAATGAAAAACATGTAACAAAGCCAAGTATTAAAGGCTCTCTTGGCATTTTTGCTGCTGTCTGATGTATTTTTTTATGAAGAAAATTGTAAAAAAAAAAAAAAAAAAAAAAAAAAAAAATCCCAGCAAGAATCCAATATTAATACTTTATTAAATGATAAATTCATACAATACATGACATCAAATAAAAAAAACAGACACTAACATCTCCTGCTACGTACCATACCATAGCTAAATAAAAACAATATCTTCGATTCCATAAAAGCATGTGCCAGTTCTAATATCAATACCGATTATGGCTCACATGGGAAAATTGGCAACAGTTCACTGTATTAGCTGCCAGTTTAGCACATGGTTTCACTGAACAAATCTGTCTGGCAGTTAAAGAATATATGTGAATTATTCACAAACAGCTGCTAACACAACAGGGAGCCACAACACAAGCTGAGTATATGTTAGAGAACAGTCGCTCGCTTTCTGGAATTTATAGGTGAAAAGTACATACAGTATATTATCAGTATTGTGCTGAACGACAGTTTGGAGGTACTTTTTACTTGATTATTTCAATTTCGTGTTACTTTCAACACAGGGAAATATGTTAGAATATTATACATTTTACTCTACTACATTTATTCGAGACAGTAAATTACCTTGCAGATTATGACTTTAAATAAGAAGTGTAAAACCTTGTATATGAAACATGTTACAGCTTAAAGGACCATACCAGTGATTTTGCATGTTTGAGCCCAGTACCTGTATACATGTTACTGCCAACCATTTTCCAAAACATAAAGTCATATTTTAGTTTTTTTTTAATGTTACTTTGTCAATTCCCTAATCTTTCAAAATCAAATGTTCAGGTGATACGCCCACCTTAACATTCAATGTTTTGCCTGCTACGACTGGAGAGGGCTCGGTCATTTTATAGCCGTCTTCTCCTGGGATGATACTCCCTGGCGGAGATGTATATTTTCTTCAGCGCAGCTCCGTGTTGTATTGGTTAAATTAAGTAACTTCGACATAAAATAATAAAAGCGTTTGGGTTGCTCTGATGGATTACTTATCTCAAGCACGTTTCAAGTCTCTACAAGTTGATTTTAATAGCATTTGGGAATTAACTGGAGCCAATAACGGTCTGGAAATTAGGAAAAACTATTCTTATATTTACCGCTCCAGCAGTATTTTTTGAAAAATGGTTGGCAGTAATGTCATGTGTATGCTGGTTGTATATATTGGGCTCAAACATGCAAAATCACTGGTATGATCCTTTATTGACACAATGCATGTTTGACATTATAAAAACCCGTATCTCCAATTTTGGGGATGTTTATTGTTTCATTCTAAAGTATTCATTATTTCTTTCAAATGCTCCAAACCTGACACTTTTCACTGTTGATGCTACAATACATTACACTGTTAATACTTGTTTAGTTTTAATTGCATGTAATTGTGAACGTAGGATGTCATAGAGTATTTATGATATTAGTACTTTTGTTTAAGTAAACACTTTAAGTACTTCTTAAGTATTTCTACTTCTTTACTGGTGATTTAAACTGATAATCTAGCACAGTAACAATGGAACTATATTATCATTAGTCACCGTCCCCTCAAACTGTCCCGTGTCGAAAGCGTCTGAGTACCAGAGGATGTCAAGGTGTTTCCTGTTTGGTGAGTGGTGGGTCTGCCTGGTCATCTACACATGCGAGACCCGGTGGGTGTGGGAGTGTCAGCAAGTGGGACAGACAGTCACAGACAGTGGGCTGTCAGAGTCACAGAGAGGAGCTGAGCCTGGCTCAGACTGAGCCCACTAATACCATTAGTGCTTCTAATACTATTGTACTGTCCACTCAGGCTAATGCCATTATACTGTCTCAGGCTGCGGAGCCATTCAGCACAAACCCCAGAGCTGCACATTTGGACCAACTTATCTTTGATGCGGACAAAACATGCACAATCGCTCAGAGCTCGATGTGGCCCAACCGGAGAGGGGGGACCCATTGTTGCTTTTCCTCTGAACTGGCCTGCACAACCACAATAGCTCAGTGTGTGTGCATGTATACATGTGAGTGTGTGTGTATGTTGTTGCATGTGTGTGAACCCGCTCTCTCATGCCCTCACAATGCTCCATTGTCACACCAACCGCAACAGTAATTTATGTAAAGATTCTTTCTTTCCCTTCGTCTCATCCGTCCCTTTTGTCACTCTCTCTCTCTTTTCTTTCTACTGTGTGCATTCCACTCCTCCAGCCCCCCTTCTCCCCTCCACTGTCAGACTGTGTCCATCTTTGCTCTTTCTCTCTCTCTGTCAGTCCTCCATGCTTCTCTACCTCTGTGTGCTTTTCTGCCTGTTTTTTCCTCTCCCACTGTCGTCCCATATTGATCTCCAATTCTTCCTCCTACACTTGGCGGTCCCTCTGTCTCTTTGTTGTCACCCTTCCATTCCATGCATTCACTTGACTCTTTCATTCTCTGCTTTGTTTTGTGTCCTCCCACTTGGTTGAACTGACATCAGCAGTTGTAAAAGTAAGGAGAAAAAAAAAAACATCATCTGATTTTACAGCCACTAAGCCATCTTCTCTTTCCCTCCCTCCTTTTTCCCCCCTCCACTGGTCTGAAATGAATAAGTGAAGAGCGAGAGCATGGGAGGATGAAATAGAAGACGAGGAAACAAATTAAAATCGTGTAACAGCCTACAGCTTTAAGAAAGTATCATTAATGTATTTCAGCCTGGATTTATGGAAAACATTCATACTATAAGTGGAATATTTACAGTACACCTCTAATAAAGAATTCTTTGAAAGCTGTCACACTTGACCCTTTCTGCACTTGTTCCTTCAAAGTAAAGGTCTGTGTAGTCATTATTACTTCCACTGACACAGGTGAATATGCAGACAGATGAACTGGGACCATCAGGCATCACATTTTTTCTCTTTTCAGGATACTTAATAGGCTACCAGTGTGCAGAGCCTCGAGCAAATAGTCATTATTTCACAAAAAAAACAAAAACAATTGTAAAATCATATACATAAAAAAATTATTTTTCATAATAGAAACAAACATTCTATGAATCGTCTTGTGAGCCTGTTGAAGCTCTGAACCCCCAGGCTAAATAACCCTGCACATGCACCCCCCACTCCATACACACACACACACACACCGTCTACTCACAGCTGTAGTAATAGTGGTGCCCAGGCTGGAACTCAAACCCCAGTGAGAAGGGGGTAAACCTTTGGATCTTCTCAGAGAAGCGCACTGGTCCATACGGAGCATGTGGACTGTTACACTCCCACCTCTTAATGGCCCCTCTGGTCTCCACACAGCCCTGGAAAGATGTCTCTGCCACCAGGTAGAGGGCCAGGGTCTCTGGCTGCCCAGAGCCAGGGGTCTGGTTGTCTGGGTAGTAGGGGCAGTAGATGTCCAGGTAGTCATTCAGAGTGACCTCAATGGACAGATCACCTGCTGTTAACCTGGGAGGGAAAAAATGACAATGGCATTAATATTTCACACAACAATTACATGACTGAAGGGGAGGGAGGGGAAGTGATGAAACACAGAGAAAGGAAGAGAGAAAAAAGACAGATCACAGGTATTCCATAATGCCATGTGCCTGGAGGAATGTGGATATAGCTTCAGCAGATGGACAGTTCATCAGTATCACACATAATGATTACACAGGGTGACTGAGCAAAGTTGTGCTGTTTTTTTTGTTTTGTTTTTTTTTCTCCAAGAATGTTTTGGGATTTGATATATCAACTCTATTTTATTGCCAGGCAAATTATCAGACTGCCAAGGGAAAGAGGTTGAAAGACAGGCAGAGAAAACAACAACTCCTCACATGCTAATTAAAGCCAGTGATCGGAGTTCAGTGTATTCCCTCTGTCTGCTCCTCATCCACTTCCACTACACTGTACAAATAAACACAGGCATGTACACGATGATGTCCACGTGCATGAGCTCCAGTCAAGCCTGTCTGGCTTTAGGCATGACAACAACTCTGGACAAGGCAACAACATTAGAGCAGAAGAGCAGCATAATGTATTGCTACTTTAATCTGCAAATTCTGTTTTTCTGTCAAGCTACAGTATGAAATATAAGGAGTTGCATGTGTACGAAGTAATACACAGTGAAACAGAAGGGATGAGAGAAAGTGAATGATGTAGAATGAAATATGAGAGGTAAAAGCATAAAAAGCATAATGGGTCAGGCAAATCAAGCCAAAAAACAAAAACCGAGGAGAGAAATGTGGCAGAGAGAGATTATGAAAGATGAAAGACTTTAGACAGGGCCCAAAGAAAGACAGGAGACTGATGAAAAGAGAGATACTGAGATGGTTTGGGGCAGAGAGATAGAAAAAAAAGCCTGAGGAAGAGGAAAGTAAGATGAACTGGTAGGAAAAAAAAGTAAAGAGTAAAGAGAATAGAAAGTGTTTTAATTAGCGACCCCAGAGAGTCTGACTGCAGACAGTGAGAGGAGAACAACAGAGTGGTAGAGGAGAAGAGACGGACTTTAATTGGTCTCCTCTTCACATGGAGTGCAGGACAGAAAGATGAGGGGCAGAATGTGGCTTGGGCAGAAAGTTCAGGTCCATCAGCGGGGGTCTTTATAGAGGGGTGACAGAGCGAAGGAGAGAGGAAAGGAGTGCTGGGAGTCAGTGAAGGGGAACATGGAAGGGAAAAAGAGTGTGAGATGGGGAGGGGGTGGACATATATTAAGTAGGAGGATGGAGAAGAGACAAAAAAGAAGAAAAGCGGGGAAGAAAGAGTGGGTCATCACAGTAGGAGGAGATGGAATTGATGAAAACTAAAATGGAACAGATAGACGTGACGGGAAGCAGGAGAATCAGACAGCCCAACGAATCTGCAGAGGATATCGAAGATGGATGGAGCAACGAGAGGAGAAATGACAAGAACCCGTCAGAGAGAAGAGGTCCATACGGTGGAACTAAAAAAGTGAAATAGAAATTCACATTCAGTGTTAACTCTGATCCCATCTGTGGATGGGAATGTTTCTGAGCAGATGAATGTTGGCACACCGGTGTGTATGGTGTGTATTTTTGAGGAAGATAATGGAGCAGAAAAGCACAGAGTGTGTGTCGTGGAGATGCAGGTGAGACCCTGGAGGCAGGTCTCACTAAAGCCACTTCCTGCTCAATAGCTACCTCGCAGAATTGGCAATCTATCAACTGGACAGGACACCATCGATCAGGATCCCTTGCACAGGACACACACACTCCACTGATCAATATCCCTTCTCCGAATGTGGGTGTGTGTTGTCGCCCAATGGCTCTATTACCTGTGTGTACTAATTACAACTGAACAAAGGTACTTGATCGTCTGGTTGAGAAAAAACACAAGCAAATACGCTAGTGTAAGCATGTACAGCGTAAGCGCACACACACACACACACACACACACACACACACACACACACACACACACACACCAGCCCATTTATTCATTGTACTACTTGTGGGGTTTTCTGAGGCTTCCATAGCAAAATATTTACACACCAGCTATGTAAGTGTGTGCACGTGTGTATGTGCATGTGTATGTAATAATAGACATGCTGTGTCAACATGGTGCACCCCCTGCTATACATATCAGTCACCACAAGCTTCTTGTGTGCTTCTAACCCTCCTACATCCTACCTGTGATTCCCCAACTCCCACCCTGNACATATCAGTCACCACAAGCTTCTTGTGTGCTTCTCACCCTCCTACATCCTACCTGTGATTCCCCAACTCCCACCCTGCATCCCTCCTCCTCAATCTCCTCCCTCATCTTTCACCACTCTGGATGAAACCCACTTGTGCTCCATCTACTGCTTCAGAGGCCCTGCTGCATCTCCCTGTGCTCCCCTCCTATTTCTGACTCCTCTCTATCCTACATTACCACTCCTTCCCCTCCCACAAGCCTCCAAATTCAGCCTGCGCCATATGCATGCCAGCAATTACGGAAAAAGGTGTGCTCTACTGATGTCAAACTGTCATCTCTCTTTCTCTCCTCTTCCCTTCTCTCCTCTCTTTCTCTCTGCCTGGCCCAAGTAGGCTTAGGTATGCCCTAATTACACTCAGCATCCTTCCCTCCTGCCAGCCACCATGCAGCAGAGCAATGACAGCACAGGGGCATCATGGGAGCATTGAGGAGCAGTAGGTGTCAAAGAACAGAGCGCCGGAGCAGCCTATCAGGGAGAGACTCCTCCAGAAGCAGGGGAGAGGATTGGTTTGGTCCAGTGCTGCAACAGGGGAGAGGGCAAGGCAACAGCAGAGCGCACGCAGATGCTGCTTCATGCGTGTTTAAGCACACATGAAGCATATGAGTACACACTTGCAGCACGCGCACACACGCACAAACATGAAAGTACTTCAGGAGAATAAAACATGCTCTATCCTCTCCTGCCAGAGGATGATCAGTCACACCCTTCTGAGGGCTGGTGCAAGCTCTTGGTTGATAAAAAAAAATAAAAAAAAATAAAAAATCTCACTGAGGAGCAAAATAAAAAATAACATGCTGGGATCTTCAATGGAAAACTTAACAGGCTAACAGTTATTTTATAATTACAGGAAATCAGATTCAAAATTGAACAGAGCTGACATCTTACCAGTGTGTGTGCGTGTGTTTGTGTGTGTGTGTGTTTATAATGAAATGCAGGGGGTTGACTGTGGCAGAGACCTTTGATCCTTTAATATGAGAGAATAATTAAAGGAGCAACAATCCCATAACAGAGCTTCAGGAATACAGAACAGATACTCCAGCGTGCACAGAAGCTGCATACTACGCATACCAAATACACTTAATCAACATAATCAACATGATGGATAAGAATATTCTACTACAGGGAAAATGCTGATAATATGCTTACACCATACAGTGTGTCCCAGATGAATACAGAGAATATAAAATGAAGCTACTTTTGATAAATAAAAAGTTTTTAAAGGGAACCTAACCAGCCCACAGTAAAACTCGTTATTTCTTTCTTTTAGTGATGGTGGGACGTGGAAAGGCTTGGTGGAGCCTCAGCTCTTCCGGGGCCAATCACAGCAGGGTAACAATAACTCTGGTGAGCTTACTCTGTCTTGACTGGGCATCGCACGCCTCAGCTGACGCCCTAAAACCCCTTCACACTGCAGGAACTTCTCAAGAACTTAGGAGGTTTGTTTTGTTTTTCAGCAACAAACTTTTTCAGCTCCTACTCCAGGGTAAGTACTCTCCGATAGAGCAGGTAAGGCTCACATCACTGATTGGTCAGATGGAAACTTCCCCAGGCTACAACTGCCTTTTTTAAATTTGTACATTTAGCTTGTTTTTGCACATGGAAAACAGAAAAAAGTCTTGTTAGTTTACAAAGCAATGCCAAGAAAAGTTTGATAATTAAACAAAATTCAAAAATAAATAAATAAATAAATGATTACAACACGCCATGACCGATGTAGAAATCTATTACGGGACATTGATCAAAATGCTCCGGTACCATTGGCATGAGCAATGTTTTTGCTGGAGACATTAGGAAATAGCATGAACCTTTAGATGAGGAATTGTCAGAAGGTAACATTTGTGTCTTTGTGATCTAATTTTCCATGATTTTTTTTTACAGTAGTTGAAGTACAGTAACAAGTACTGCAGCTCCTTCCCCGTTTTGTTTTGGATAAAGTAGTTCATAATACTTTTGGTCTGAAATTGCCTTTTGGTGTGTGCTGTGGCATCACTCGTGACACTGTGGGAGGATTTGGGCTGAACAGGAGAATCTTTGTGTCAACTGACACTGTTTATCGTTTTAGTTTTTTTAGGGTCATATGGGTGTGGTGTATTGCCTTAGGACAAATGGAGATGTCAGTTGAGTCACAGGCCTAAGTAAACTAGATTAACTTTGAGATTCCTTCCTCTGATTACCTTAACATTCTCCCTCTTACTGTACAGGCTCATTTCTAAGCAAAACACTGCTTGACCTGACTATAGCTACCTTCGGTGGTCTCAATAGGAAATCACCTAAGGCAAATAAAGTGGAATTTTCTCATATTTTAATATACCAAAACATTAATACATTCCCATCTTTAAAATATATAAATGGCAGGTGAATACTACTAGACTTTTAAAAGCCTTTCAAGAAAAGGCTTTTAAAAGTCTGTGTGTGGAGAGAAAAAGAACTGATGAAAAAGTTCATGGCAAAGACACCCTGAAGACAGAGCAGGGTGAATGAAGCAGAGAAGTTAAGAGAGAGAATATTTTCTCCTTGAGGTCTCCTAAGCTTCAGTGACCTCTTGCTCCACAGGCTATCCCGTCTTCAGAGCAGAAAAATGAAAGAATCACACAACTCCGCCGCTACACCTGTGAGTCAGAGGATGAAAGGGAAAGTGAGAAACTTCATCTACCAGCAATTGCACCATTTCCAGGATTTTGTGAGCTTAAATCTCTTTTTTTTGCCATCTACTCCTTTTAAGACATCTCTCCACTCTATCTTTCACTATGCAGAGCATGGTTGTAAAATGAAACAGAATCAGGACAAATCCCCCTCCCCTCTATTAGCTGCCCCCCAGCCCCACCCCACCCCAA
>VXCM01000953.1:27441-67441 GCA_014773175.1 Lucifuga dentata
CCCCTCACAGACTCCCCAGACCCCGTTTCTCCAAATTCTCTGAAGATTTCCTCTATGTCGTCAAACTGTGGCCCACGACCATCGTGAACACTCCTCACGGTGAGGAAAGAGGGAATTAAGGGGAACAAGCTGTTGCTCTTATCTGCCCTTTCCTGTTTGGTATGCCTATGTGTGAGTGTGTGTATGTGTGTGTATGTGCACTTCCTTCAAGGTTAGCAGGAAGTGTATCTCTCCTCTACACCAGACCTTTAGCCTTCTTTTCTGTGACTTCTAATCTGCAAACGTGGGGTATGTCGACTTTCTTCCCTTCTCCTTTTCCATCCACTGAAATTTTTGGTTTTTAGTCATATGCATGCCAAAATCTGAACACGCATTTGGAAATAATATCCATGCGAGGACATTCAATTAACTACATTAATCCTAACTCTGACCATTACTTTTTCCTTAACCCTTTCTGTCACCAAAACCTAATGCTTCTGTCCTTATAAGGATTGATGGATACCAGTGTGGTGTACACAGATTCCAGAGAGCTGAGACAAGGCTTCACACACCAATATGAATTCAGTGCATGGGCTGTATGTGCATAAAGTAGATGAAATGATTGGTTGCACCCTGCAGGTTCCATGAAATGACCAGAAGGCACAGGGCATTCAGATCATATTCATTCAAACTGTGAGGATCAGCAGGCTGCTTCATGGACTCACATTCAATTTACAGACATAGATAAAACACACAAGGATGGACAGAAACACACACATACACACACACACACACATACACAAACATGCACACACACACACACACACACACACACACACACACACACACACACACACCTGCTGCTTCACATCCTAAAGATTCACAAGCTCAGGTAAAGATAGATCCTATTTTCTGCCTGTTATAACATAGGTTGGACTCTGTGTGTTTGTGTGGATGTGCATACTTGTGATCATTCTGTGGGACTCAGCAGTACAACAGGATGTATAGCCATGGCTCTCACAGCTGAAGAAAATTGCATGATTCTGGCCCACAGAGTATAGAAACCAATCCATCAGAATTTCGCATTTTGATACGGCTGCAGGTCTGTGGAAACCAGCATTGCCCTCTGTGGCTGAGCTCTGTCATGCATCAGCACTGCTCTTCATGTGTGGTCCTTGAATAAGCTTTCCACTGACTTTTTTTTTTAGAGATATGAAATTACTGTCCACAATATAAATGGACAAGAACACAGTCTTGTACTCAGGAATGGCTGCTTTTCACTGTTTGACCTAAACATTGTACCAAAACATTGGCTCACTATCAAGAGCACAGCAGCAGCTGAAAGTATTACCTTATTTGACTTTTTTTCCCCTCACCTGCCTTGTGTGGACGTGGCCACATTTGTAATCTAAATGCAAGAAAAAAAGCACAGAGAGAGTTTCAGCTTAAGAGTGATGGAGGAAGTGTGTGTGTTTTGGCAAAAGAAATGTCCATCGATGAGAGCGTAGTACTCGTACAGCAAGGGTGTGTACGCAGGGGTAAATAAGGTCAGACGTGCCGTTGCCAGGACAACAACCAATCTGGAGTTGGGATTGGTGCCAAGCCAGTGCCCCACCCATCCATCCTTTACTCCATCACTTCATCCGTCTTTTTTCCTGCGTCCCTCTGTCGGACAGCCTAAACCTCAGAGTAATGAGTGCTCTCCATGTTTCTGCAGTCTAAAAGCAGCTGCAGTGTAAATACAGGCTGGTGTGTACAGGTGCCAGGCTGGAATCTAGAAACCTGAATATAGCTACAGCACCTCAGCGCTCGGAAACTGACAGAGATGCAGGGCGAAAGAGACACTGACAGCTATGATGGGTGGACAGAAAAAGTCGTGATTGAGAATGTTTATGAAATCCATCAAAGTGCACGGCTACAAAGTGTCAGCTCGGCTGATCTGGTGTGTCAACATCATCTGTCTAATATTTATGTATAACTTTGCTGTTCAGGCACTTCAGCTTTCACAGTGCAGAGAGGAAAACACAGCTTGTTAAAATAATGCAACTAAAGTAATTAAGTCACCCCTGCATATGATATATAACCATATCAGGCTATGTGCTAATTAACTATTTTGCTGACCTACTTTTTACTGCACATGCCCATCATATTCCTGTTGGTTAGCACCACCAGTTGTGTTTTCACGCAGCAACATCGGTTTACTTGTTTGTTAGCGAGTTACTCCAATTTTGACAAAACTCTGGAAGTGTGGGGCACGGCCCAGGGAAGCACCCATTAAATTTTGGAGCTGATCTGGAATTTGTAAAAGTATTTGTTAACATTGTGTTTTCTATCTTTTGTCAATTTATTCAAAAGTATTACACCAATTTTAATGAAAAAGTCAGGCATATTCATGTCATGCTAGACAGCAATAGGTGCAATTTAGTCCAGATACAGATAAATTTTAAAAACTACTGTTTCTTAGGACAAATAAAGCAATTATAATTATCATAGTTTTTTTTTTTCTTTTTAGGCCAGAATATAATTAGAACAAGACATAAGTTGTCTAGGCTTGTTTGACCACTGTTTCTCTTTATCAAAGTTTCGACATACAGTTTGTTGTCATCTTTGGAGCCGTTATTTGGCTGTTATTTAGCGCGTGTGCCATCAGCCATTTTTTACAGCTAAAAAATGCTGCAACTAGCATTCAACCAAATATGACAAAAGCTTGTAGCAGTGGTTGTAATTATGATTAAGTTACTACAATTATTTTGCTTCAAAACATGTTCATAATACATTTTCTACTTTCTGCATAATTTAGGTCACTTTTTACAAACACTTTTTTGAGATTAGATTTTATTACACTTTTATTCTTTTATTTTCATGTTTAAATCTTATGTAACCCCAGATGTTTATTTAACATTTGTTTATTTTATTAGCTTTTAGTTATAAAAGCTCATACGCTTCTTTGAAAGTATATTTAAAGGTTATTTTATGTTATGTTACATTTTTACAAGGTAGGATCTACACTCTCATCTATTATATTAAATATACTTAACTACACTTATCTATGTCCCAGGTCTTCCAGCAAGGCCCACCTGTGTAAGTGGGTTAAGGAGGACATGCAACTAACACATATATATACACACACACACAGATACACTCTTTACTATAGTGAAAAGGGCACTCGCTAAGCAAATACCCTCAGCCAATAAATCAGACTTGGCTTTGAGAATCCATCATTTACTAACTGGGTCATACTTCTGATGGGGTAGACATTCTTTCTTTTCCATTCTTGCGCTCTCTCTCACTCTCTCTCATTGTCTCTCTCTCTGTTTTTTCCCTCCCCAATGTGAAGGTCAAAGCTGGATAGGCAGCATATACAACTCATCCCAGGTGTGCTTTTCCTTCTCTTTCCCTCTGTCTACTTTGATGATTTTTTAGTGGAGGAATGCTAGCTTGGCCTGAGCCTTCCTCCTCCTCTCAGTCAGTCATTCACACAGAGGTAAGAAATGTCAAGCAAACCTGCACTAATACAGCCGACAGGACTGAATTATTTAAAAGGAGGGAAGAAGAGGAACGGAGAAGATAAAGAGAAAAATATCTGAGTGGTACAAGAGTTAAGGAGAAAATAGAGCAGGCTGACTCCTTTCAGTCCTTCTGACTCCTTTCAGACCTTCTGACTCTTGGTGAACTTATTTAAAAACTCCTTTACTTGGTTTCACTCCCATCTGCTTTCTTTCACCCCATCTTCAGCTGGTCTCACTTCCTTCCCATGTCAACGTGCCTACACAGTCTCATCCTCTTTCCTCCGCTGCCTCTTCCACCACCATTTCCCCCCCTCCCTCCCTCCATCTTTCTCTCTGTTTATCTAAGCACTTTCACGGTCACTGCTTTGGAATCCCAGGAGTCTAAACTGCCCCTTCCCTCTCACTCTCTTACAGCCCATCCACGCTTCACTCTCTCTCTCCATCTTTACCCGTCAGTACAGTTATGATTCATATCGCTCTGTGCATCTGGGCTATAGAGGGTCCCCCCTATTCTCCCTCAAGGCAGCCAGCTTTGTCCTGTTCTAGTCACACACAGCCACCCACCATCACGCCGTCACACACACACACACACACACACACACAAACACACACCAGAGNACAGCCACCCACCATCACGCCGTCACACACACACACACACACACACACACAAACACACACCAGAGGCAGAATACTTATATCTGAGTCTAACACCAATCAGCTCACTTTACAAATGATAAACTAACTCTGCACATTCTGTTCATACCCAAGGCGAGGGAATTTTCATTATTTTTAACTCGGTTGTAAATTGAGTCAGTGAAAAATAATTAAATACCTTACATGCATGTCATATACTGTATCATACAGAACATTTCACTACGCTGAATAAACCACAGTGTTACAGGCGCATCTAATGCCTTTCAGCATTTGTGCTTTCCACATTTGTGCTGCTATAACAAGATAGAATAGTATGGCTTTGGGCTGCTTGATTTCTTAGAAAGGCCAGTTGAGTTACACAACACTGATGAAGGGGTCAGACAATGAGAGGGACATAAGTATGTGTGTGCGTATATGTTTGTAGGGGGGATATAGGAACAAAGATGAGGAGGAAGGAAGCGGAAGGAGGGGTGTCAAGAGAAGAGGTGCAGACACCAGTCTCTGTCTGACAGGACTGGGATTATCTGGTTAATTTGGGATTAAAGAAGACTGGCTGCTGCTTTAAGTAATGACCCACAATAACCTAAAATTAAAAGATTAACACACAGGAGGCATGTGTGAGCACGGCTGACTGTGTAGGCGTTTCCTTCATGTAACTCTGTAAATCACATGCAAAACCAGAAAGCAAATAACTCTAAAACAAAAGATTCAGAAAATGAGACTCAACATCACTCACAACAATTTTTCAGGGAAGTTCCTGAAATGAAAAATGTTGTGAATAAGGCCTTCTCTGACTTTCATGACTGGGCAGTCATCACCTGGAGTATTTTAAGAAAACTGCCATATTAATTCCACAATCATGAACACGGGAGCGTTTGCTCCTGTGTTTTGAGAAGCGCAGAGTGTACAGGAACTCCATTTCCAGCTGTACAGGAGAGCAATGAGATTCATGAGTTCTCCTGTGACATGACCATAGCTATGGAGATTTGGGACATGGCTATTTCCTCCTCTTCCATTCAGCACAAAATAGCACCACCACTCTGTATGCTCTTAGACAGTGAATCACAAACATCTGATCGTTTTGTACAAAAGTAACAACCAGGAACAGTGACAGAGAGCGATTCATTGCAAAATATTATACAGTCTACAAGAAAGTGTGCAAGTGACTTTAAGAAATATAATAAATAATCAATTCAGTTTAATCAACTTAGCCTTTAGGAGAGAAAGGCTTAGCCTGTTTTTCCAGTATGTCCAGTATTCCTCCATACTCTGTGTGTTTATTTAAAACAGATGGTACAAGCTACCTTAGTATTCTCACAAAAGCAATAAACATATTCTCTATATTGCAATAAATAGTGGATATACAAAGGTTAAAGTGATTCCAGTAATCTGAGCAGATCACAAACTAATTTTCTAAAAAATATTCATTCCTTCGACTCTTAAATAATCTGCTTGAAATAAGATATTGAAAGAAAGGATGAAAAAGAAGCTGAGAGAAAAAATAGCAGGACAGAGGGATCAAGCTGCACAGTGCTACACACCCAAAAAAATCATGTGGTACTGGTTATTGCAACAAAAATAACATCCAAATATGCTCACACACATACCAACAGCATATCTCATCATCTCACTCTAAGCCTCCAAAAATCTGAGTGCAGGCCTGTTTGAAATATGTATATGATACCGCATTCCATCCATAGTTTGTCCAAGAAGTCTTTTATTCAGGTAAAGGCATAACATGCATAACCATATACAGTGCAAGTCTGCTTAGTCAATACAGTCTCTCTCTCTCTCGAAAGCAGTGTCAGTTCTAAATGGGGTGTGATTCTTACTCTGCCTCTCCCCAGAGTCCAAGCAGCCATGTGTGAGAAAGCATACAGGCAGGGCGATGGTGGTGGTAGTGTGTGTCTATGTATGTGTGTGTGTGTATATACCACACCTGTATATGAGCATGCACGTGTATGCAGTAGTGCACGTTGGCAAGGAGGGAGGGGCGAGGGGTTTGCTGCTTGTGACAATGATAGTAATACCTGCTGACATCCTTTCTTCTCTCTCCCTCTTCCTCTCTCTCCCCCTCTCTTTCTCCCTCTCTCTCTCACCTCATCCTTGCATCCCTGGGGGGCTTCCCATGCTGTTTTGGGAGTTGAAATCTGTTGACTCTTTCCCTACCATCCTTCCCTTAACGCATTCTCCATCCCTCACTCCCACCACTGCAGGTCTAATGTTTTTACCATCTCTGGGGGCTGATGAGGAAGAGAAATAGAGAGGGAGCGTGTGTGAGTGTGCATATGTGTGCATGTCTGTGCTGTTGTGCCAGTGTGAAAAAGAAAAAGAGTAGAGGAATGTGTGCATTTCACCTCATTGGGGGCTGGAAAGTAGGCTGTGCTGCCATTCTTCTTGGAGGCAATGCCAAAATAATATTAGTTTTTGCTCCACCATGGAAAAGTCTCTCAAAAATCATACAAAAATATCTACATAGCGAAAGACCTGTCGTGATCTGTCTGCTCTGCTGGAGTGGGAATCAGAAAGTTCAAGGTAAAAGGTGTGTCTTAGGACATACGATCAAACAGGGAATTAAACTGGCCTTCCATGCTTCTTGAAGACTTTTCCCCACTCTGAAACAGAATGGCTATAAGGCGCAGATCAGGGAAGCATACACACCCTAAGCACATATATTCACACCCCATCAAGTATTATTATCTGTCTCTTTGTTGCGTCTGAATAACATGCAAGGAGCTGTGAGGAGGTTTATTAGTCCATAAAGTTTATTCTGGTGTGAATATGGCTGCTCCTATTGCTCCTTTCAGCTTCTGGACATACACACTGCAGAGGACTTTATCGCACCGTACAGGCATGACTGATCTATGTCCTAATTCACAAGATGGATGATTTACATGCAGAATTATTACTTAAGTGATTAAGGAGAAATGAGCAGACAGGTCCTAGATAATGGCTTACTGAAGCAAAAAGTCATAATTCATCCACTGTTTTTTCTTTGCATTTCCCTGCTTTTTGCTATTTATGGGTCGTTCCATTTCCTCTTGTGAGTGCAAACCTGTAATATAATTCATATGATTTCATCAAGAGCAATAAAATGCACTATGTATTGTTCGCTGTGCATTTCCATTAACCTGTTACTGTGCCTACATGCTGATTGATTTAATGAGAATGTTTATAAATGTTTATTTTAAAAAGAGAAATAACTGTTTACGGTGTGAGGAGCCATATTGAAATTAAGTCAACACTGAACTCAGGGTTGGGAAAGTTTGTTTGACATTCAAGTCAGAATTGAGTGGGGTATTTTCTTTGACCTTTCCTGGTAAGTCAAGAATTCCAAGCTTACAATGAATGCAGCATTAAAGGACCATACCAGCCATTTTGCATGTTTGAGCCTAATATATTCAATTTTCATACATGGTACATTATTGACAACCATTTATTTATTTATTTATTTTATTTATTTATTTATTTTTAAAATTCAGGGTTGCCAGTAGTTCACTGAGCATCAAATGCTCTTTTTTTTTTTTTTTTCNTTTTTTTTTTTTTTTTCCAGGAACGCCCTGCTCACACACTCACACACACACATTCACACCTAGAAGCTGCCCAGTACAACCACAGATGTCTCTGCTGCCACTGAGCAGCTCCACTGGAGCATTTGGGGGTTAAGTGCCTTGCTCAAGGACACCTCAGTGGTGATAATTAGGGAGGGGCAGGCGCTGCTCATTCACCTCCCCAACCCAGATTTCTCCTGCCAGTTCAAGGATTGAACCGGCAACCCTTCGGTCACAAGCTTGCCTTAGGCCACCACTGCCACCAAGTTCCCGAAGGATAAAACCGTATTTCAGCTTACCTGATATTTTGAAAAATCTCTTAATCTTTCAAAATCAAATATTCACCCATCTTAAAAATCGATGTTTCGCCTGTTAATAGTTACACTGCCTTATGAAGTCACAGTTGTTTAAATTTTTCGATAAATGCAGGTCTTCTTTTGGGACTATATTCCCCGGTGGAGACATACATTCACTCTGCACTTTTTATTGTGCTTAAACCCTAAAAAAAAAAAAATCCTGAATACACGTCTTGTTCGTGATGATGGATTACCTATCCCAAGAACGTTTCAAGTATCAACAAGTTGATTTTAATAGCGTACCAGAATGAATTGAAACCAATTTCAATCTGGAAGGCAGGAAAAAAAAAATTAAATTTACCTTTTCAATAGTATGTTTGGGAAATGATTGTCAGTAACATTATGTGTATGAAAATTGAATATATTAGGCTCAAACATGCAAAATGGATGGTATGGTCCTTTAAACTCTGCCTACTTTTACACCCGAACATCTGGACAATCACTACATTAAGTGGGCAGCTATTGGGTTGTCCTTTTGGAGAATTACAAATTCCCAAAAATTCCATGGAATATAGGGGGATTGAGATGCTATCTGATCATCTGACAGGCATTTCGCATGACTCATAATGAGCTTTTATATCAGTGTACCTTCCAATGAAATCAACATAAACAAGTTGCACAACAGAAATAATCCATGCTGCAGTTAAAATGAAAGCTGAGTTTACTCACACGCGGTTAAGATTCCTGCTCTGTAAAGCACACTGTGTTGAAAATGAGGTTTGGGCAGAGGCCTAACGGCGAGGATCTCAGTATTAAAATGGATCAGATAGTCACAATGTAGCTTGGAGCTGTTGGAGCAGACATGGTGTACAAGCATGAAAGGATGGCGCTCTCTCCTCCTGGTCAGGATATTTAGTAAATCGATACCAATTTAACAGATAGATATTATCGCTGGCGTCTCGCATTATCACCAGGCTGCATATGGACCCGTCTCCTTCCCAATTTCTCTAGTCTTCACTTTGCATGCTGCCCTGTTTCTCTGTGTACACACATGCATCAATATTAGGTTCTATTAAGGTGTAATAAGTTGTATTGTGAATGTCTCCAAGTGGTGTGTAACAGCTGTGGAATGAAATGAGGTTCAATGTTGTCTGCCTCCTGGCTGGCACAGCACCACCTAGCTTTGGCACAAAATGGCTGTAGATGCTGTGGGTTAGGACTCAACACAATGGAATGGCTTTGTTGCAGATGCCAGGCAGGTATGTGTGTTTGATGCAGAAAACAGCAATTAAATGTGGTAACCCAACAGGTTTAAGTGTAATCAAAACAAAACAACCCACTTGTTTAGTGGATTTTAGAACACACACACACACACACACACATGCACACAACGTACATATACTCACAGGTTACTCCTCCACTCAGCTCGGAAATCCTGCCAAGAGGCAACCTGGGAATTCCCTGAGATAGAAATTAAATTAGTATTGACCCAGGCAGAGCAAAAGGAAGAATCTGGATTATTGTATCACACAAACTCTTCATTGCCAGGAGACACAGAGACAGGTCTGCATTAAATGGCAACCCTTCCAATGTGTGTAAGACCGTCACTCAAAAAAAAAAAAAAAAAANAAAAAAAAAAAAAAAAAAAGAAGGGGAAAAAAAATGCTGTTTCTTTACTGCATATGTATTCTCTCTACATTTATAAAGATATTATAATAGCACTGGTGCAATAGTTTCTATGTGAATTGCCATTTTCCCTTTGTGGCTGTTGAGATTTTTGCTGAGCGGGCCAAACCAAAGTCGCTGTTTGATACTTGCTTAACAACATCTAGTTTTCAAAGATAAATCTCTGAAATCTTTTCCTGAATCTTTAGAAATCTGATTTGTGTCCAAGCAAAGATTCTGTAGAGCAGCAAAAGCAAAAATGCTACAGATGCAGTACTCAGCGAAACATCTGCAATGGGTGACATGTTTGCAAAATCATAGGATTGTTGATTTTTTTTATATTATTTGAGTAATATCTGTTAGCAGTAAATGACACAGTATGTCATTGGGTAAGCTACAACTCAGAGAATAGAGCTGAATCTAGCAGCAGTAGGCCCAAAAAGCACATTGTAAAAACTCACAATTCAAAAGGTTCCAAACTGGCATGAAGAAATGTTTTTAGTGACAAGGTTTCATTTTTAAGAAATGTGCATGAAATATTATCATAACCCAAGCTTGCTTTCTTTAAACATATATGGTAACACTGGCGATACATATAACACTGGCTGTTTTGAAAAGATAAATAGCTCATAAATGTTCAAATATAGCTTCTTTTGGTCTGGCAGAGCAAACAAAATTAAAGTTTTCATTGTGGCATCCTTGTTTGTCTCCCACTTTGTTTAGCTGGAATGCGCAGTGGTCGTAAACAGGGTCAGATTGGATTGGCCATTGGGAGAGGCGAGACTTTTCCTGGTGGGCCGCAGCCATTGGTGGGCTGGTGGCCTTTGCACTGCACAATATAATATTCATTAAAATTAACTTAAACTAAGCAAATATAATTTTTTCTTTCATAATTTTCTTGGCGCTTAGACGAAAAATGGATTCTAAAAAGAGGAAAGGGTGGTGCGGAGAAACAGCGGACAATTACAGACTTATTCGCGCCCGGCATCATTGGCATTTTCATCTGGCCATCCTACCCGCCCCTGCTAGACACCTTAAATTCCTGCTAAAAATTTGGATCTCAATCCAAACCTGGTTGTAAATGATTCCAATTTACAACTTCCCAGTTCTGAGGTACAATCAATGCAGCATTCATTTCTCTCTCTCAAGCTACTTCCTTTGCTGTCAGTGCTACAACCTTGCGCCATGAATACCTTCAAGGTGGGACCATGTAAAAGTGTGCGCCACTATCCCTGTTTATGTGATTAATCATGATTACAAAGGCAACAGACGATGCAGAATTCCACTTAAAAACTCCTCCCCTCTTTGCGACAGCAGGGTTTTTGCCCCACCTTCAATCTGATAATTCTGAACATGTATAAACACGGATACTTTCTGTGTATTCAGACCCAACCAAGTTTTTTACTGAGGTCAAATACCACATCCAGGCAGCAATGGCAGTTGTGACCTTTACCTACTTTTGTCAAAATTCACACCATACTTGAACTCCTTCACAAAACAGGGCCTCGTGGTTGCACAATGTTAAAGCCATATCTGATCACCCTGCCTTCAAAAAAAGCTTCTAAAGACAACACCACCTTTCCCTTGATTACTTTACTCACACCTAATCAAATAAAGAGTGGAAACAAAACAATGACCTATTTAGATGAGAAGCAGGCACAGCGGTTGGTAAATGTTCCCAGAGATGCACACCACTGGCCAGAATTTTTTCTGCCAAATCCACTTTTACTGCTTACTGTGAGAGGAAATGATGCCTGAAAACTAGTAAAACGTATGAATCATATGCAAGATCACAAATAAATCAGAAGTATGTGTGTTTTAATAGGGCTGGGTATCCTGGCGGAATTCTGGGTTTTGTTTTTCCAGTAAATGAACTTTATCACACTCCATCTTTGCTCGAGGAAACAAAGACTTCCGCTTTACAGAAGCCAACAGGTCAGTCATTCACACACACACAATTGAGAGAGTTATTGTTCCACTGAAACAAACTCCGACCAACACAATGGCACCAAATGTCAATTCACAGGCATACAAATCACTAAAATCAGTGCCACACATTGTTTTCTGACAAAGATGAAGATGCTGAAGTGTGCACAAAGCTAACTCAACCACAGTTTACCTCCAGATAATACACTCGATACCACAAACAAACAGACAAAAGCACATTTACAAAGACAGATAAGATGCACAATCACACTCCAAACAATCTTTGGATCTCCACAGACCACAGCAACCACTGAGACAACAGGCGTTGACACAGAAGGATACAGAAAGGGAGCGAGACATTGATACATCTAAATGACAGATGAGAGCGAGAGAGAGTGAGAGAGACAGAGAGACAGAGAGAGAGAGAGAGAGAGAGAGAGATTGCTTTGTTAGCAAGACAGGGAATAAAGTGGTAATTACCTCACTGTGGGTTTGTTGATTATACTTCAGCCAGGTTCCTCATGTTAATCATTTACCACAGAAAGACAGAGATTAGTATGGAGACAGACAAGAGAGGAGAGATAGTGAGGCAAGGAGAGAAATACACTCATTTACGTGCACACACACGACAGCGGAGGAAAATGCACAGAGACACTGGAGGGCAAAAAATTGTCTACAAGTGTTCAAATTGCAATCAGCTCCTCTGACAAAGACAATTACAAATACTGTCTGCTTTCACTTTACTGCATACTGTACATGCCTTTTGTCTATGTGCTTGCACAAGCACCCCCCCCCCCCCCCCCNCCCCGCAGATAAGTGTGTGTGAAGGTATAGCATGCAGAATGTGATTTACTTTGGTATTTACACAGGATCATTCAAGAGTAGGGGAAATGATGCATAAACGCAGGGAAATGATGCATAAACAGAGCAGAGATTACATGGAAGACTTATGAGAGCTGCTTTCAATAAAGATACCAAAACCAATACAAGTATTCATCTCCTCACACACACTTAAACACGCTTCACTGGTTTGCAGCTCGCCTTCGTCAGAGGAAGGAGGGAGACAGAAAGAGAGGGAGACAGAGAAATGAAGTATGGTATTGTTGTTTTATGTCCAAACTTGCTGAGTGAGTCACTTGCATTTATTGATGACTGCTGTAAGGAGAGGATCGGTGTCCACGACTGCAGGCACAGGTAAGAGAGAGATGAGCTACAGTATTCTTATTCCGCAGTGTCTCCCTGTGTAAATGCTAATTTCCAGTTAAAATCCTGCTGATCTGCCCTTCTGCAAGAGAGCTAGACATAAGGAAACCAGAGGAAGTGTTGCAACAGGTTTAGCTCCTCTCATGGAGGATAGAGGTGTGAGCCAAAACCAAGGGTAAGACAGAGGACAAGGAAATGGAGGAGCTGGTTCAAGGTTCAGGTTTGGGTGACATTTACTCTTGTTCCAAATTTATGAGCATCCCATATACTGTAGATGTTAAAAGCCTCTTTCATGCCACCTCTTGTAAAAAGGTAATTCAACCTTAAAAGTTCTGGTGTTCCAAGTAAACTAGCAGACAGCTCCTTTGTGTATTTATGAGGAAGAAAGTAGAGCAAGCACACTCTGCTGTACCACCAACCAAGCTGGTCAACTGGGAGAGAAACTGATTTGGCCCAACAGGTTTCTAAAACATACCATGGCACATGGGAGGGGGCTGAATGTACCAATAAACCTAGTCTGAGCTTGTGACTCAGAGGAGAGTTGAGGATTACTGTCAGCATGCACGTACACACACAGGCTTAGAATGTTGTGGTTAGAATATTTTACTAACTTTTAACTGCTCCAGGAAGTAAAGAATAATTTCTCTTCCAATGAAGAACTATCGCTGTGAGAGAAATGCCGTTATAAACCTGAGAACCATCGTAAACTCTGATCATAAAATCATACAACAGGGCAACCGAAGCACTTGAGCCCCACAACGAAAGAGGCCAGCGTATCACACTCTGAGATGTTCAACACTGACCCCTCAGTCAGTCTATCACTCCTATTTTAGAGCTCAATTTTTCAATCTGGAGGGTGCTAAATGTGTGCCAGTTAAAGTGTTTCACTGAGCCTTTGTTACAGCCATAATAACCGGCAAAGAACAGACCAATGCGGCCGTTCAGCCTCCACTTCACTGCTCCAGCTTCATTAAAACCATAAATCTAGATGTCGAAGGAAAGGTGATGCCAGAGAATGTCTTCTGTCATCTGAATTAAGAGAAGCCTGTGTGCTCACCAGCTACTGTGATGTTTTATAGTAGCTGAGCCTTCAGTATAAGATCTGTAACATCACACATTGCTCCTCTACAGTTGCTTTCCAGTGTCAGAGAGGCCAGGAATAATGAAGTAATGGGTCTACGAAAAGTATTTGAGTTTTAGTTTTACATTTACACTGCTGGCATTGAGCTGTCAGAGCAACTTACATTCAATAGTGCAAAAACTTTTTTTTCTACATCAACATTTACAAGCAGCCAACAGAAAGGAGTGCAGGAACAGAGCAGAATATCCTGCAAATGTTTGTAACAAATTTCCCTGTATTAAGATATGAGTCATGCCAAAAGTTTTATTAAATATATACAGTATATTATGGTTAAGAATTGCAGCTTAATTTTAATTAGTTAGAAATGTGAACAATGAAAGCAAAATTTGATCAAGTGTTCCCAATGCACCATAAGCAGCAAGTGGTGCCTGGAGCCTGCAGTGAGGCTTCATGCCAACAAAAGTATTGCCCTGCTGTCCCTGCGCTCTTCTCCCTTCGCCTGGCTACATTTACGGGCCTCAGGACAACCTGCTGCAGCTAATAGAAAATATGGTATGGGAAAATGACTGAACCTCAACTAATCACACAGCCAATATCCATCACTGGGCAGCTGTGAGAGATAAAGGAGGCAAAGGAGGGGAAGTGCAGATGAGAAAGTGAAAAAGGAGATGTAGAGGTAATGAAGATAGGAAAGAAAAGGAGAGGAGAGGAGAGGAGAGGAGAGGAAAGGAAGTGCAGAGGAATGAAACTGAGTCCTAACAGTAAACCCAGGGGATTCTGGACTGTGCAGCATCACGGCTTCACTGATAGCTTTGTGATTGGGTGGTGTTGCTGATGAGAGTGATTCTCTGCCACAGTGGGTTACCCTCTGCCGTGATGCTGATGGCATTATGATTGTACAATGTTGCAGCCGACTGTGTGGCGCTACCACAGACTGTGACCATTCATCCCTGTATCTCTGGGGAACAAGAAGGTGCTTCCTAATCCCCAGTGTTCCTCCTCGCCACATTTCTGTTGAATCCCAATTACAGGACTGGGCTTCACCAGCCTGAACGTACTGGATTTAACCTCAGCTAAGGTCAGGAGAGGATGACTCCTGCAGACCTGTCAGTGGAGCCCTGGGGGATGTTAAGTTCCAGGTGTAATATTTTCTAAATGTAAAACACAAGATAAAATAGTGGCTAAGGAAGGAGTCCCTGCAGCCAGTGGCTGTTAGGTAAAAAGGTCAATCATCTGAATGAGTGCTGGGGGAATCAGGAGAGCAAGAGTAAATAATTGGGTGACGGAATGGTGAATGTGTTATTTTGGACAGTAGCCCTGCTGGTCTTGCAGGGCTCCCTCCTCAAACCTTCAATTACACAGCCTGGAACACCTGGATCAGCAGATGAGCCTCACTCTGCTTTGCTAATAGCCCCAATCAACCCATTACACATACAAACACAAACACACCTCCCCATTCCCCAACTACACATTCGCTTACGCACAGCAGCACTTTAGACTTTAATATACACCTGTGTTCGCAGAAAGCTATCTAGGGCACTGTTCAGCAGAAACACTTAGGGCGAATCCCTTATTTCTGGCCTTCTATAAGTAGCCTAATCACTAACTCCAGAAGTCAGTGGAGGGGTGAAAGCCAAGGTTAGAGTGTAGTCATAATGATAAAGATAACTGAGGGTTACATCAGGCCAGTCAGACTCAAAGGAGCACAGGACTTTCGTTGTATCCCCTGAGTTCCCCTGAGTTGTTTAAGTAAAGGAACTTTCTGATGGTTTTTGGGGTTAATGCAGGTTTGAGGAAATCACACCTGCTGCAGAGCACTGGGACAAGATCTGTGGCATAGCAGAGATTCTTTAACCCAACTTAAGTCTGACTCATTTAGTAGGAATTATTGTGGTGGCAGTGCAAGTTCAGACCAGCTATCGTGTCCTGTGCAAAGTCTTCCACTCAAAGACACGCACCAGGGAGAAAAGTGAGCAGCAATTTCCTTGTGCTTTATTCTCACCTTGTATTTGTAGAATTCCAATAGACGACGTGTCTTTTGGCAACGGAAGCGGAGATGATGTTCAGGAGGAAAAGAGTGACTTTCCACGCAGCGATAGCTCCCGGTGTCCGCATCGTGGAGCCCATCCTGAGCGCCGCAGGGGCCGCGGAGAAGTTCTGCACAAGGTGGGAGTGGTGTGGAACTCAGGTAAGCAGACCCGACACGGGACCTTGATGAACAACTTCAGTTCCAGCTTCTTCACCAACTCAACATAAGGAATAAAACTTTTCCTGCATCGTTTGCTTTCGTTTTTCCATGATGGATAAATTTAAATTAAAGTGGTTAAAAATGTTAAGTCACAGGCTGCAGAGCAGAAAGTATGAAACTCCACGGTGAAAAGTTCTTGACAGTTTGCCCACGTAACGCATGATTGTTTCTGACCGAGAACTCCAAAATTGAAAAACAAAAGGCTCTGGAAAAAAAAAACAGACTAAACCTGAGTTTAAAGGTCAACCTTTCATTTATGATCAGAGCAGGAAATCAATAGGAACTGGCAGCTGGTTTGGCAGCAACAGGCTGCAGATCTCTGGCAGGGCGGGTTCGTAATGATGAGGGCGGTGCCGCTCAAACTTTGGACCAATCAGAAACGACGGGTGTGGTGATGCTGCAGCTTTTTTATACGTGTGAGGTGCGCCGACTGGTGTGAGAAGACAGTCTGTCTCTGTTCCAGTTTTCTAGCGAAATCTGTGACCCGTTTCTGTCCTCTTCTGAAGTGACTGATGTGGGAGCTGACTAATTTTTCAACATATTCACACTATTAACGGGAATTTCACACACAGAACACCTGCACAATCCTTTCAGGCCATTAGCTCCTCCAATGAGGCAGGTGGATGTTTGCTCAAAGGCATTCAGCAATACTTGTTGATAGTGTTTCCCATTCTTTTCCTTCCCAGAATATTCCAGCTTGCAGAAATAAAACTTCTGGCATACCAACTCCTCCTTTTTAGGAACAAGTAACTTTTGTTCCTAATAGCAATTCTGCATGGACACATGGTAAACTGATGCGTTCAGATACACTGTGACTGTCTGTCTGCCAGATGTAACAAAGTCGAGGTTAATAAAGCTTTTTAAAAATAATCTTTCTTTATGAATTTCAGAAACTTGTGCCATACAACTCCTGTTGTATGGAACAGAATATAACTTATAATGTAAGATCAAACTGTTTTATTGTTCAATAGATGAATTTTGTACATATTCATAGTAAACTGGTGCGTTCAGGGACATTTTGCAAGATTCTCAGTCCTGCATGAGGTGTGTGTGTGTGCTGTATGCGTGTGTGTGTGTGTTGATAAGTATTAATTCTCTGGTTGTTGTCAACCACCCCAGGGGAGGGATGGTGTAGTGACAGTAATCACTGCACCTCCATGGGCGAAAGCCACTGGTGGTCCTGTCTAATTATCTGATTCTCTAAGTGTGTGTGTGTGTTGTGAGTGTGCGTGTATGATTACTAGCCCTGCTATTGTGCCAACACTATCACTCACCCGGACAAAGTTACTTTGCAGGCTTTGTGTTATTAGCTGTGACTGCACGTTTGGCTAATTCCTTTGTGGAAGACCCCTCCTTCTCTCACTTTCTCTATCTCTTTTCCTGTGTGTCTGTAGTGTGCATATTGTAAGTGTGTGTGTGGCACTAGATCTCATTAGCTCACTTCCTGGAGGTCCTGATCATTAATTTCCCATGATGCCTCAGTGCTCCTGTGTGGCTAATTTGTCCCTGGTGAGCTAGCACTCCCTCTGCAACACAGAGAAGACCACAGCTGAGTAAGTCACTCTGCAGGGGTCTCTCTCTCTCTCTCTCTCTCTCTCTCTCTCTCTCTCTCTCTCTCTCTTGATCTATAGGCCTAGGCTGTTTCAGGCAAATTTTGCGAGAATGCCAGAGGTTAATAACAGTTCCTGAAAATTCATTTTATTCCCACTCTCTTTCTATGAAAATCTTTTCTGAATTTCAAATTGGAATTACCATTTTAAAATAACAATTCCACTCTGCCATGGCCCTGTAGCCACTTTCTTTCTGAGGTAATGTCACACACAAATTGACCAGTTTCCCCTCTTGGCTATGATTAGATTGAGGGGAAAGTGGTCTCATTTACCCCATGGGTTCAGCAATTGAAATCTGTAATCATGATGCACTAAATGCTGATTGCAAAGCTAATGGGTTTTGCACATAATACTTGTTGTTTTATCTAAACAGCAAAGAAAACTTAACATCATATTTGTGGTTTCTCTTCATCTCTCTCCAACTGTCTCTTACTTCCACTTTTTCTCTCAACTTTAGGATTTATGTTCTCTTCCCTGTCTCCATGTCCACTATTCATCATTATCAGTACACTTTTCCAAACTTTTCCCCCCTTTTTTTTCTCAGTCTCTATCCGTCATCCATCCTAATCTTCCCTCTCATTGATCTTCTCATTACTCATCAAATATGTTTTTCCTGTCTCCTAGGAGAGTTTATCTCAGTAAACATTCTCATAGAAATAATCATATCACAAGAAACCTGCATTTAGCCAACAAACATGAGCACCCTTAATTATGTAAGATTGATAAGCACTTACTTTGCATTTAAAACCAACTCCTGAGCAAGCACAGATGATTAATGAAGACATCATCTGAACTCCAGTTTTTCTATGATATCGCAGCAGCTAAAAATTATGTCTGTCATCAGTCAGTGCAAATTACATTATCATCACTTTATTTATTTGTATATTTTCCTGAGCTGTTGATGTGATGAAATCTCGGTAAATGTATTTTGTGAGGCTCTATGGCCAGTTCTTTGTTTATGTTCTGGAGGTTCTTTACATATTGATGCACTTAAACTGTCACGTGTATGTATAAGTGAAGGCTCAAAATATGAAGGCATTTTCCTTTCAGTTCTCCTCATTTTCACCCTTTTCCCACTCTTCCCCTCTCTCTTTCCACCTCTATCTTCTCTCTCCTCATATCTTTTGTATAGTAGTGTCAGTAGCCTCTTAATCCTGTTATCTCCACATATACAGGCTGACACCGAGCCACTTGCCAGAGCTATAATCAACTAGCCTATACACACCACACAGAAACACTCTTGGATACACACTTACTCACACACACTCACACAGACTGGGATCATTCTCTATCTTCTCTGTAATCCCTCTTACTATTTTTGATCAGCCATATGTCGCACATCTTAGTCTATCACTCAGCACTGGAGTCTCCTTCATATGAGATCTGTCACCATTGCCCGTCTCCTCTCTTTTCCACAATCTATCATCATCTTCTTCTTCTCTTTACATCCTTGCATTCCTCTGTGGAACTTGATCAGTATATGATGGTTAGTTTTGTCTGTCTTGTCACAATTTTTTCCTCTGATGAGTCCAGGCACCCATACATAAAAGCATACAGATGTGTACATACACACACTGGTCCTGCACAATCAAGCAATTCGCTGATGCACAAAAGAAAAGAGAGAAAAGGATGCCTTTTTCTCAAGTTTTTCTTTTGTTTTATCTAGATAATCATATGCATTCTTGAAATGCTTTTTCCTTCCTTTCCTTCTCACATATTATACTTATTTACAACAGTGCCACTCTTAAGGGGTCATCACTCCACTCCTTTTTTTCATTCTCGTTTCTTTTTTCATTCTCACCTTTTCCTTTTGTAAAGTACAATGTGTGCGGCTCTTTTCTTGTGTACCTCCCCCTCTCTTGCTGCGTCTCAGTTCCGTAATTACAGCTCTGGACTCAAGCAGTGACGGTAAATGCTTTTCTATTCCCCTCTCTCCATCGCTCTCCCTCAATATCCGTCGTCTCTTTTTCTCACCAAGCAAATTACATCTTGGTTACTATAGAGACGTGTTTATTAAACGCTTTTTGCCTCTGTTTCTTATTTCCCCCTAAGCCCACCTCGCCTTCCCTCCTCTCTTTTTTCTCTGCTCCACATTTCTTTCATTGTGTTGACTCTTTTCTTGGTCCCTGGTGTATTGACAGTCTCCTGTGTCTTTTTTCCTCATTTAATTTCTCTTTGTCTATGGAGGCACTTCAGCTTCTTTGGTGACTAATAGTTGATATTTGTAAAGGAGCAATGAGGACTGAACAGCTCCGAGAGGTGTTCGATGCCATGGTTGGAGCAATTGTTGTTGCCTTGTACTACATGGAGGCAGATAGAGAAAGTAAGGTCTCTTATTGATATGCCATGTGCTATCCATTACTATTGACTGTGTAAGTGGCCCCCACTGAATACAACACTCAGAGATGTGAATAATCAGATTGTGTCTCTTGTTTCTCCACATCATCACTGATACAGTGCAATCTGCCTCTCTCTCTCTCTCTCTCTCTCTCTCTCTCTCTCTCTCTCACACACACACACACACTCTGACTCTCATTTTCTGCACCTCCTTTACCTCATATGATCTTTCTCCTCTCTCTCTCTCTCTCCCCAACATATTTTACTCAGTTTCCATGCTGTCCCTCTTTCTTTTCCTTTTTTCTGTCTCTCCTGCCCTCCTGGTCCCTCACCAGCATATGTGGATGATTAGTAAAGTCAGATGGAAGCAAGAAGAGGATACAGGAGCCCGTTCTGCATATTCATCTGTCCTTCTGTTCCCTACATCCACCAGGTTGCTCGCTGCAGTCCCTCCCTCTCTCCGCTCTCTGCCCTCTATCTCTCCATCCACTCTGTGCCAACAGTCATCCTCTCACCTGAATACCTCCACAATTTATCCTCTTCTCTCCTTTTTTGTCCCCTTCTGCACTGTACCTCCCTCTGCTCCTTTTCTCCATCCCAGATGGATTGAGTGAACTCCTCTGTTGTAAAATTGACCTTGAGACGAACGAGACTGTGGGTGTTTGCACATGCGGTATGATATTCTGCCAAATATGCAGTGAAGGTTACATCTTGATCCATTTACTGTCAAGAACTCAACTTCTGTGACCTGCTGCTTCTTAATTTATCAGCTGGTGTCTAGAAACAAAGTTTCTTTTGCGTGCTGAAAAGATATTAACTTGTGCTTACAGCAGGATAGCATAATAGCGGCTGTCTCATTATGGCAAATGCCGTTTGAAGTCCATAACATCAAAACACCTATGACACATATGCTACCTCAATCATTCTCCTCCTAAGACAACAGACTGAAATGTAAATATTAATCTTTTGTAGCAGCTATACTAAATGCTTTCCTCATTTATCAATATAGACACCACAAAATGGTCATAGTAACACTTGTAAAATTTTAATAGGGCACATCCACATTTAAGTGTAAAAGAGTTTTGGTACTGAAATTGACTGCTGTATCTTCATTAAAAGGCCATAAATGACCATCCATTTGGTCATTCAGTTTTGTAATTTATTTACCTGTATAAATTTGCTCCTTTCTCACTGTTGTGTTGTTGTGTGGTGTTGTGATCTCTGACTGTCTGTATTTTTGTGGCCTGTGATCTGATGGGGATTTGGCAGACGTGCTTATGTGGTAGAAACTAAAAGCAAGTTAATTGCTCCCAGAGGAAATGTTCAAGCAGGCCGGACCACTTAAAATTATGGGCCAAAGATAAAAATGCAGATTTTTTTCCTTGTCAATGACTTTTCCCCCCATCAACGAGTTTTTCCCTGTGAGTTATTATTGCAGAAACAGTCACCATCACTGCACGTGTGTGTGTGTGTGTGTGCGTGAGAGAGAGAGAGAGAGAGAGAGAGAGAGAGGTTTTTGTATGCATGTGTCATTTAAATGTCTTTCTACTGTCCTTATATCAGTGTTTGTCAGGTTTAAAATGAAACCTACATTTAATTAAACAGGAAAATACAACATATTTTTTTCAACCATCCCACTGCATGTTTGTCATTAACTTCACATATACTTTTGCTTAATTGCTATTAGAGAAGCTGTGCTGTAACAGAACAAACAACATGCTCAGGCTGTAGCCTCGGCTACACAATTACCTGGATCACATAACGAACACTCAAATGAAGGAGAGCATGTGATTGTATGAACAGGTTGTGTTGGTATGATGCTGCTGTTTTATGATTTGAATTATTAATTGCTACTTATTGCCTTTTTGCTCTAGGACATGAACTTCTCAGACTGTGTATCTGTCTGCTCGCTCTCCTCTGCCGTTCTTCCCCTCATCAGAATATGGGTGAAAGTGATATGTCCTAATGATTGCCCTCTCATTCTCTTCTCGCCCCCACTCCCTCGCTGCCTTTCAGTAAATGAGGGAAAGTGATATGGTTCTCTAATGACCACGGTGAATAATCGCCATCTAAATAAAGGCTCTGTTTGGTGCTAGAAATCTCCCGGTCTGTCTCTCTATATCTTTGTCTCACTCTTCCCTTTTTTCCTCTCTTTTTTTTTTTTTTTTTTTTTTTTTGCCACTGGCCCATTAGTTGATAATCATACATTTCCAGTCTCATCTCTCCTTTGAGTCCACATTTTTAACTCATCTCTTTTTCTCTTTATTATTACTGTATATCTCATGGCCAGAATGTCATCCATCTTTCATCATTGATCTTCTGGTTAAAGTCATTTTTTTCAGTACCATGCTTTCTTCTACCACAAGGCAGAAGCTCTATTTTTTATGTGGTTGTCAGTTTTCACATCCTCAGTCCATTACATCTGTTGGGTGTGTGTGTGTGTGTGTATTTTTCTCTCCACAGATCAGAGAGGAGCTCAAATTGACATCCATTTCAGCTGCACATTTAGCTTTTATATCCTCAGCCAGAGTGAATGGAGAGAGAGGGACCAGAAGACATGAAAGAGTAGGAAAGCACTGGAGAGATAAAAGAAAAGCTACAGAAAACCTTGCAGTCTGTCCACACATTTATTTTGTGCTTACTAAAGTTCTTCTCTCGCTCACATTCTCTCTGGTTCGGGTGAGGAGGAGCTGAGTTATTAAAACGCCAACCTTTCCAACAAGAGGCAATAAATCAAACTAAATATCCAGGGGAGAGAGGGAGAGAGAGAGAAAAGGAGAAAGAGAATGTGAAAATGAAAAATAGGGAATATGTAAGGATAGGAGGGGGATTTGATGAGCAGAAGGCTTGGGAAAGAGGGAGAGGAGATGGAATGAGAGAGCGGCATTATAAATTGGCGTAGGGGATGAAAGGAGAAGAAAGCAGCGAGAAAAATAATGAGAGTCTCATTTGGCCAGTCTGATGTTTGCCCTCGCCTCATCCACTTTGATTATGCACAGACAGGTTGGCCAATCAGGGTTAATTCACCATCAGTCACAGGGAAACTCCGCAGGCAACTAAATGTTTCCCTGTTTGTGGCAAATGTGACTTCAGCTCCAAATAATTTGAGTAATGGAGACAAAAGAGTTGATGAATGGATGGATGGATGCTAAAATGCCATTTGGGATGGAGGTGGGGGGCATCCTAATATTGATGGACTACTACTGATGATAAAGAGAGAGTGAAAGAGAAAGAGAGAGAGAGAGAACAGAGAAAGGCAGCATGAGTGTGACATTGAGGGGACTTTGAGGTTAAGTGGTTAAATGGTTTAGTCCCCTCTTAAATGGCTGTTTTTTCCTTCTCTCTCTCTCTCTCTCTCTCTCTCTCTCTCTCTCTCTCTCTTTTCCTGTCCCTGTTCTTTGTCTCTTTGTTCCATGCTCGCCTTCTCCACTCCATTCATCTTTAAATGCTTAATATGAGGAGATAGACATCAATCATGGCTCAGACATATAAGTACATAGTGGGAATCTCTCTCTTTGTCACTCTCTCTCTCTCTCTCTTTCTCTCTTTCTCTTTCTTTCAGACTCACACTCATTATTCCTTTCACACAATATAAAATTATGTAGTTTTCATAGGGCATCTTCTCTTCTTTTCCTTTTGGCTTTTCCCTTCAGGGGTCGCCACAGCGAATCATCTGCCTCCATCTAACCCTATCCTCTGCCTCCTCTTCTCTCACACCAACTAACTTCATGTCCTCTTTCACTACATCCATAAATCTCCTCTTTGGTCTTCCTCTAGGCCTCCTGCCTGGCAGTTCCAACCTCAGCATCCTTCTACCGATATGTTCACTATCCCTCCTCTGTACATGTCCAAACCATCTCAGTCTGGCCTCTCTGACTTTATCTCCAAAACATCTAACATGCGCTGTCCCTCTGATGTACTCGTTCCTGATCCTATCCATCCTCGTCACTCCCAAAGAGAACCTCAGCATTTTAGTCTCTGCTACCTCTAGCTCTGCCTCCTGTCTTTTCCTCAGTGCCACTGTCTCTAAGCCATACAACATCGCTGGTCTCACCACCGTTTTGTACACCTTTCCTTTCATTCTTGCCGAGACTCTTTTGTCACACATCACACCTGACACTTTTCTCCACCCATTCCAACCTTTCCAACCAAGTTTTCATAGGGCATGTTCTTAGAAATTCAGGAGTTTTTCAGGGTACAAGAGAATCCAGAGCATGAAACAGAGATGGAGCAATAAAGGGTAACACTTGTGTTTTCTCTCTTTCTCACCACTGGACCATGAGACAGTCTGTATTTCACCATGCAATTTTTCAAATATGCGATTATTATTTGTCAAGTCTGAGGATTATTATGCTGTTTTTTTTTTTTTTTTTNTTTTTTTTTTTTTTTTGTTTGTTTGTTTTTTAACATGCTGATTAAGGAAACCTTTGCTGAGAGCTAATTTAAGCCAGCATCATAAAAAAGAAACCAACCAATCACAGCAGTGTATCACAAGTTCTTATCATTCGGCAGGACTGTTTTCGCTGAATTTCACTGAAATATGATTGGCTACAGACTGATACAAGACACACATTTGACAGCTCGCCTCTTTTAAAACTAAAAGTGATTTCCTGCCTGTTTGTCATGTGATTTGAGGCTGATATAATATATATTTTAATTATTGATGATACTTACATTGCAAAAGTAAGTGCTACAATTGGAGTTAGCATTCAAAGATATCATAATATAATAATAATAATTCCAATCTGGCAATCTGGCTGCTAGTAAAAACATATTGCTGCGTTTCTAGCTGTTATGTTATTGGCTGACCTTAACTTGCATTTTTTTATGAGTGGAGTCACATTCAGCTATTTATGAAATACTGAATGAAATACTGAACAATTAAAATTGGGAATGTTTTGTCTTGAAAAACTGGCCATTGATCCTTTGAAACCTGCAGACTGATTTAATTCACATTTTGTTCAAATCCCAGCTAAAGTTGACCCAGGGAAACATATTTGAAAGATAGTGGCATCATCTTCGTATTGAGCGTGGAAAACAACTGTGAGTGCGTGAAAAACAAGATGATGAATAACGGAAAAGCAAATACAAGATAGAACACTAGCTTGAGACTATGTTTAGGCTATTGTTTGCTCAGATCTCCATTTTATAATCCAAAAACACACATTTTGTTTCAGCATTTTCCATCAAAATACTGATTTTGACTTTATGTATCATTGTTTATATGTGCAAGTCTCTTCAATAGATACATTTTCCCTCTGACAGCTCAGTGATCTGGATCAGATGTGGAAAAATACATTATAAATGGTCTTACATTAATAAATGGTCTTAATTCAGCTCTGCATACACACATGCACACACACACACACCAACCACATGCAACTGCTAATTGAAACACGAACTACATTTCCTGGAGGATTAGTTTAGCCTGCAGAGGCGGGTGACTGCACGGGGCTGTAAGACAGTAGGTGGTTGTGCATGTGTGTGTTTGTGTCCATGTGTATCCTGTGTATTCATTGGGATGGAGAACCAACATATCAATTATTCATCTAGTGCTGCTCAATCAGATACACAGAATCCATTTCACTCGCTCACACTCTCTCACCTGCAGAGATTACAGGAGTTGTGGTGATGAGACACACTATGGTGGTTTCACACTGAATTAGCATGCTGCTGTAGCGCTGGCCAGGGAGAATTCTGGATGTGCCACAATGGTTACTGATGGAAAAAAGGAGGAAATGTTTCTGGTTTTGCCGGCTGATCTCTTTTGCATGTGAGTCTCAGCTAATTCTGAACAGCTGAAGGATTTTCAACCTCCAGGACCCAGTAGAGGCCGCATAAATAATAAAAACCAGCCCTTGTATGGCACAGAAACCTTCTCAAGAAGTATAGTTACTGACACAATGCAAGCTTTGTTTGAAACTCAGAGTTTTTGGATCATCCCCGCTTGACATAGCAGTTTCGATTTAATACAGGATTTTGCAAAGTAGGATCTGCAGATGGAAATGATGCTTTGTGAAAATTCCTCACTCAAACTTTTCTACTTTATACCGATCCAAATATGAGCAAATCTGTAAATCTAAGAGAAATACCTAAAATTATTGTGAATGAAACTTCCTCCATATTAGTCCTACTGTATATCAAAACATCTGATTCAGCTTGGCATGACTTTCAACCTCCTGTGTGGCAATGCTTCACTTTAATTTTGTTTGTTTATAATAGTGCTTGTTGTGTTTTGTCACAGTACCCCTGGTTTTACACACTGAAGAACTCTTAATCTATAATATCTGTGTGTAGAATTTTGCACCAGTTGTATTGGTACATTAGGATGCTGCAGGTGTTCTCAGGTCACCTAGACGTGACAGACAGGTGGACACTAGCTTGTTTGCAGGCTCCAGCACTGTGAGCACTGTAAGCACTGTGACCTTCAACCTGAGTTTGGAGCTGCAAACAGTGGGGAGTCCTAAACTCTGTCAGCTCCTTCTGTCTGTGACCCAGCTGCCGGGAACGCATGCAAAGTTTGGGTTGGGGTCAAAGGTCAGGATGCAGGAAGTAAATAATAAATATTCACTTGGGGAGCCCTGAAGAAGAAAGATGAGATTGTTGAATAACTTTTATTTCTTTTTTTTGACAGCTTTTAACTCATCACTGCTATTGGTTAGCATCACTTCGCTCATTTTATGGAAACATGTTCCACTGTAATGACATCCTAGAACCATGCTCACGATGCTGCATGTTTCGGCCCATTAACTACAAATCCTGCATTGTTACTGTTTATGTCAGCCTTTGTCATATCAGATTTAACACTTGTACACTGCACAAGCTTTCTTGCTATCATGATGTGTTGTTATCAGGGTCAAAGGTGGTCCAACGTGGTGCTGAACAGGAATTTCAATTATTCTGGCCACTGACTGAAACACCATTCATTTCAAATTAAAATCCTTTAATTAATATTAGTTAAAATTAAAACAAATTCAGGTCAATTACATTTTTAATCAGAAGTCCAAGTATAGCTGGGAAATTGGGAAATTACTTCAACAAGTTGTGTGTGCATGCATATGTATTGTGTGTGCGCAGAGCTGAACTAAGTTGTTTATTAGTATAAGACCATTTATTAATGCACAGTGTTTTCCCACTTCTTATCCAGATCCCTGGAAAATTATTAGATTAAAAACATCTAGTGGAGAAACAATACAAAAACAAAACAGCCTCTTGGCTCAATTTGACCTATTATATGTATTTTAGGATTAAAAATGCTGCTGTGTCATGGGCTTTCAAGTGCATCAACAATGAAAAGTTTTCACAACAGTCACCACTTGTAACTACATTGTCATATGTTAATAATATAGCGAAAATGCAAATAAATAAATACATGCTTGACATATGTGTAACGTGTCAAGCAAATTTCATTACAAGTTGATTTTCATAATGTACTGAAATTAATGGATGCTTACAGCTGTGTGGTTGGTGGGAAATCAGTAGAAAGTGGTTCATGGTGTTGTAAATTATAGGCAATTTGGAGAAAATGAATTGAAGTAATTAAATGGCCCTTTACAAGTTAAACTCATTTTAGAATATTACTGCAATTAGTTGCATTGTGTGTACATGGTGCTTGTGATTTTCTTTCTTATACCATGTACAATATGTCTGTCGGGCATGAACACCAAAGACAAGTAGAACTTAAGCTCTATCCAAACATATCTCTCATTATTCCTCCCTTCCCTGCGGTCTGCTGAGGGATCTAGACGATGCAGCGACAGCAGCGTGAGACTGATCTGCTCCTCAATTAGAGTAAAAAATGAGGGATGAGCTGGTGGAGGACATGGAAATGATAAAGAGGACAAGAGTGGTGCTCAAAGTCTGTGTAAAAAGAGAGAGAAGAGAAAGCAAGATAAGAGGAGATAAGTGTTTTACAGCACTGCATAAACTGGATGTAGGAGGATGAGAAGAGGAGCAGCAAGGCTAGAGGAGGCATTGACTGACTTGGTGAGACAATAAAAATTGTGCTGACAGGATGTACAGTTAATGTGTGTGTATGTGTGTGCGTGTATGTGTGTGTGTGTGTGTGTGTATGTATGTGTGTCAGCATGTAACAGGGAAGTGGGAAAGGAAGCATGGAAATGAAATCCTTCCTGGAGCAGTGATAAAAAAGAAGGGATGAACCAAAAAGGAAAAAATAGAAATCAGGGTGAAGAAATGGGAGAGGGTAGGTTGCTTCAGTTACACTTCTAAATGCTAAATCACACCTATTTAGTTAACTGCTGATTGGGTCGATGGGGAAACTTGAGGGGAGAAGAAATGATGGAGGAAGGAAAGGGTGAAATGAAAAGTGGCAGAGGAGGAGTGGAGGAAGCGGGGGCCATGGGGAGAACTGTGAGAGGAAATATGGTTGCCATGCAAAAGCAAGAGCAGTGGAGAATAGAGGTAAAGAAGGAGGGAGTAAAGAGGGACGGAGGGTTGCGATGATGGATGTGCTGCTCTCGTTTCGTGCCCCCTAACGAAGACTCTAATTAGTGTTTGTGTAATTCCACACTGTCTCCTCCGCCTGCTCATCTTAATTAACTACATTCATCTTCCCCTCCCTCCATCCATCCNCACACTGTCTCCTCCGCCTGCTCATCTTAATTAACTACATTCATCTTCCCCTCCCTCCATCCATCCCTTTCTCTCGCCCTCCCTCCCTCTGCCCTCCTAAAATAACATACTGACTGTCTGAACCCCACCTGGACCAGACCTGCTTTTACTTACTATCTCTCCCTCCCTCCCTCCCTCCCTTTCTGCCACCTTCTCCTATCCCCCTTTCTCTCCATCCTTTTCTTTTACTATATGCATTTATTCTGCCACCTGACATCTTTCTCTCTCTATTTTCTCTCTGCCTGCCTCTCTCATCTTGAAAAACTAAAACTCCCCAGTCCTCTTTTTGTGCTCTGTCTCTCTTGCAGCTGACTGTGTTAGTGCTTGGCCGGCATAAAAGCCTGCCCACCCTGCAAGTCTCCAGAGCCATGTACTGTGACGGCCCATTTAGTCACCCTGGTCATTAATTTCATCAATAGGCTCAGAAGAAGCACTTGACACTACCAGAAATACATGGCTACTCCAAGTGAGTCATACATTAAAAACAAATGACATTCACTCTCCCACAACCACAACAAGCTAATAAATTCAGAAGTAAGCCTGAAACAAATTGAGGGCAAAAAATGAAAAAGAAAACAAGGGAAAAGGACCCACACAGATGACTTCACTGATTCCGGCTGTGGTGCTTCAGTTACGTATATAAGGTGCAACTTAAGGGATGGTTAGAAGGGAAGTCTTTGAATGGCAGCTAGAGGAGGAGGGGGGTGTGGTAAGTGCATTTCCAGATGAAGATGACGGGGTCGTAGGTGACTGCTCTATTGTGTTACTTTAGTGAGCTGCAGGTGGGTTGGAGTAGCTGAAATGTCTTTCCTGCTTTCAGCCTTTCAGCAGTCAGTCAGAGTGACAAAGGACTGCTGGGAATCGGGGCCTGTGATTCACAGCATCCCATCTTTGCACACATATGAACACAACACACACACACACAGACACACCTGCTCACATTTGTGCATACGCATTCTGTAATACCTGCTCTCGTGGCTACTCAAGCATACAAACACAATCGGACAATAGAGGAGAGCCCTTACTGGCAACTGCTGCACAAATCAGGTGCCAGTCAAGAGTGTAAAAAAGGTGTAAAAAAATAACAATCATTGCACAGGCATTAAAGGTACAATCTGTGATTCAAATGCAAACAAGAGTCTCGTCTCTCCACTGATGAAATCCAACAGGATTGAGACCTGCTTTCTGATCACAATTTACATCAGTAAAAACATAAAATGTTGATCTTTCATCATTAAAAACTAACTTCAATTATTTATGTGGATTAAGCTTAAATCTTCATGGGGAAAAAACGATTGGTGCTTTAACATGTGGTGTGTTAGTGTGTATGGATGCTCTGGATGCAGCAGTAAGCTCCAGTTTGCTGACAGCGGCAGATTGGGTTTTTTTCATCCTTTTTGGTATGGACACCAAATACCCACTTCTACCCATAATGCACCATCACAGCCCAGAATGCATTTCACCTTTTAATTTTGCTAGCTGCCCGGTATAGGCCAGATAGCCATCATACTGTCTAAATGAAAAAAACACACGTGTGTATGTGAGCAGACACATACATGCACATACACACACACTACATTGATAGCAATTACAAACCAATCGGTCCCACCTCCTGCTGAGGGTCAAAGGGTAATCTAGCAGAGCTTCACCTGACAGCACTTATTCACGGCAGCAGAGGAAAGAGAGGGAGGCCGGGAACAACAAGCAGAGAGAGACAAAGGGAGGGAGGCGAAAACCATGAGCAGTAGGCCAACAGCGATAGTGGGAAAGAAATAAGGAGACTGAGATAGAATGACAAAGAGAAAGCTAAAGGTAAGAGTGAGGGAGAGAAATGGACAGAAAGAAAGAGAGAAAGACATTGAACAGGAATAGAGGACACCAACTGTTTCTCAACAGTCAGCCAATCGTATTGCTCCAAATGGGGGGAAAAAAAATCTCCCTGCTGTCCTTTCAGCTTCCTGTACCCAAGCCTGAAGATGAGTCTGTTAGATACAATGTCATCATCAAGTGCTCCAAGGACAGGTTCTTCTGGGTGGAAGGTGCCTTTAAGCATTGATCTCAGATCAGCTTAGCCACCCAAATACCTAACCTTTAACAATAAAAGGAAAATGCAAATCTGACCTTAGATGACAGTGTAAGTTAAACCTCTCTGCGCTCTTCTAATCCTGTTGCCCACTGTGCCTGGCATCACCTGCGCTGCTGCTGCTGTGGCTGATGAAATGTAGATGTTACAAAGAACGAGTGGCAGCTGGCTTTTCAAGCTGCACCTGTTCCTTTTCCTGTGTGCACGTATGCGCATGTGTGTGTCTGTAAATGTGTGTGAGTATCCACTGGGGGGCTTGTGTATGTGTTTGTCGGTATGTGTGTGTATCTGCTGTCTTCAGTGTTTCTGTGCTGTCTGCAGAAGTACACTCACGGGGGATGATACAGTACAGAGACTTGTGATATATGAGGCGTCAGGAACATTTGTCTAAATAGCCCCAAAGCCCAAACATTCTTCTACACAAGCTTTCAGGCATGCACGTACACACATGCTCACACACAAAAGACAGACACACAAGCATACATTGCTATAACCAGCAGTTTAAGTGGCTGTGTTGTGTGTTTGGTGAAGTTTGTCACAGTTTGTCTGTTGAAAGAGGAAAAATTTGTAGTGGATAGGACTCTGTGTTTTTCCTGAAACAAAGATTATTACCAATATTGTAATGTTAAAGGGCAATTCCACTAATACTACTCATTAAATTCAGTTTGTTATTAGCATATGAAGATAACAATATAAAGGTTTTGTGGCTGAGCATGGTGCTGTGTAAGGTTTGAAAAAATGACCTCCATGACATCAAAATAAAACATACTAATATGTAGGAAGGTGTAAGATACATGTAAGGACACACTTTTTTCCTCTCCTGCTGATCACATGACATCCTAGAGGTAATTTCTCCAGACTTTATACAGCACCATCTTCAACTGCAGTTGTTTTCACATGTTGAATAGTGCTCTCCAAAACCAGTACACTGAACTTAATGTGTAAAATGGGTAGAGTTCTGTTTTAAATCAAATGGATAAACTATGAAATGATGCCAGTCATCTGGATTGGGTGAATAACTTCAGTAAAGAAATATTTGTAATTACCGTGTATATTTGAGTATAAGCCGAATTTTTATTACCAAATTTCACAAAGCATACTGGGGGGGTCGGCTTATTCATGAGAAATTCAAATTTGATCTCAAAGAACGAAATTTCAAGGGTTGGAAATACTACCCATTACCACTACCCATGGAAAATAGTTTAAATCATACTTTAGAATGACATATTTCCTGACAAAACATCTTATCCAGCACATTTTGCAGCAGCCAGTAAGCACTGTTGTGATTGGTCAGTTACGGTAATCAGCTGCTGAAGTAAATATCATATGTACCGGTATGTGGATTATTTTCAGAAAATCAGAGGAATACTATGACAATAGTATTGTCAGAAAAACAGGTAAGTTGCTAAACAAATAAATTGATGGAACAAAATCAGGGGGTTGGCTTATACTGTTTTCTTTAAAAATTTAAATTTGCAGGCCAAAGTCAGGGGGCCGGCTTATACACAAGATTGGCTTATACTCGAGTATATATGGTGTGTACCATATATACAGTATAAAGGTTTGTATTACTACATTAAAAAAATGCTATATAAATTTATTTTCAATAGGTAAGTCAAGTGGCTTCCAGTCCACAACATACCTGTTACCACAGCCCTCCTTCCTCCCTCTTTTCTTTCTTCCCCGGCTACTGTAAACCCATCTCTCCCCTCCCTCATGTGCTCTATCTGATTTATGTCAAGATCTTTGGTGGAAAAAGATGCAGAGTAAGTGAATACAGGTCTTTGTGCATGAGTGTGATATTGAGAGAGAGGGGAGAAAAAAGAGATATGCTATTGTATGTCATTTTCTATGTGGGATGTGTGTGATGCCGGTGAGATATTTCCGTCAATCCTATTGTTAAATTAATAGGCCTCTTCGGGTTTGTTGGAGATTAACATTCCCTGCAGGGCTACACAGTCTGAACTAATTAAAAAAAAGAAATCTATTTTTCAAAAACAGAGATGTAAAACATTATCTTAAAAAAAAAAAAAAGACATCTTGCAAGCACCGGAATGTTGACTCATCCTTTCAAGCGTGTGTGTGGGTGTGTGTGTGTGTGTGTGTGTGTGCGTGATAATGTCATATGGTGTAATGTCTTTTAAACCATTTTCATACTTTTCAGCAATTCACTAAATGAATTTTTTTGTATTCTGACTTTGATATTTCTCCAGAAGTCCATTGAAAGAATGGAAATTCCCTGGATTAAAAAAAAAGAAAAAAAGAAAGAAACTCAAATGTAAAAAATCAACAGATTAGCGATGATCTCCTCTTGTTGAAATTTACGATCATCCTCACTGACACTGACTTGTAATGTGGAAGTTAAATGAATAAGATAATTTCTCCTTGGTAATTTTCATCAAACCTGCCAAATGCAGCCCAAATATTTGACATGGAAGGAGAGAAGATCAGTGAGAAGTGAGATCAAAGTCATGAAGGAAAGGGGGATGAGAAAGGGGCAGATGTGTGTGTGTGTGTGTGCATGCATGCATGCACGTGTGTATGTGATGAAACATACAGTATAGTGTGATATTTTCAACACAACCAAATTTCCCTCCATCTCCTCCACACACGGGAGTAATCGAAACTCAAAGCAACATTAATGTGCGTGTGTGTGTGTGTGTGTGTGTGTGTGTGTGTGTGTGTATGCATGTGTGTGTGTTTGTGTGTTTGTCTCCAGCCAGGAGGAACTATTCTTGATATTCCTGTCACCCACTCTTCTTTTCTCTATCCTCCTCTGTCTCTAAAACAACACACACACACACACATACACACACACACACACACAGATGCACACACGCACACCAAACGATTGTATTTGTCTTTATCAGTCCCTCCATTTTCCTTGCCCCTCCTTGTGTTCAGTCTCCTTCGTTCAATATTTCATGCTGTTGAGAGCGTATCTATTCTGAGCTCTCTCTCTCTCTCTCTCTCTCTCTGTCTTCACTTCTCTTCCCTCTCTTCCTCCATCCCTCCTGTCTTCTTTAAAAAAAAATCCCTTTTCTCTACACATCACTCTTGCTGTCCTCTCCTTCTCTCCGTACCTCTATAAATCTCACTCTCCTCCTCACTCACTATATCTCATTGCACTCCTAATGTTCTGTGCCCCATCTAACTCTTTCTCCCAAACCCTGGCTCACTCCTGTAAACTCCCNTTTCTCTCTCTCATTTCCTTTTCCTTCCCCTTCCCTCCCCTGCATCCCCTTTGCTGGCTCAGTTTGCATGACTGTTCAAAAGTATCAGCTCCTGTTCTCCTTCTGTTAACCCTCTCTCTCTCTCTCTCTCTCTCTCTCTCCCATGGATTCTTCTCCAACTAAAACACAGACAAAGCCCTGTTCTCTCTTTTTTGCACCAATTTTGTTTTTGCATCCCTCCTCTCAAACCCCTCTCCCTCACCATTCTCTCATCCAATCTTAGTGGCATCTCTCCTCCTCATCCTCCTCCTTCTCTTCTTCTATTCTGCTCTCTCTCTCTCTCTCTCTCTCTCTCTCTCTCTCTCTCTCCTGTCTCCTCACTCTTATTCTGTAGCTGTGTTGTTTTAGGCACAGCGGTGAAAGGTAAACAGAGAGATTGAAAATTCGTGTCAGTCAGCCGGGTGAGAGAGGGACAAGGAGGGAGCGAGAGCAACAGAGGCGGTGAGGGAGAGAGAGAAGGCGGGAGGAGTGTCAGTACAATTTACTAACACAACAGTGAACAGCGAAGCAGGCCAAGACAGAGAGCAAGCGGGAGGCGGAGTGAGGAAAAGACTCCAAGTTCAAGAATGCCATTGAAAAGCGCACCCAAGTATCCAAAAAATATAAGATGTTGACTGTATATTCACATGATGTTCATGTACATGCAATTGTTCTGGTGGATTCATATGTGTATTTTTTACCTCTTGGGGCCCAGAGAAGGATGTGAAGTCTATAGGGGCCTAATATCTAATTATTAGTGCTATAAGAAAGCTCCAATTAGATTTTGAGGTTGCAGCAAGGAGCACTTGACAGATGTGTTGTTGGCCCGTTCTGGGTTGGAAATGTCATAAGAGCCTCTGTGTCACCACATGTAGTCAGCCCCGAGGTCATTTCTCATAATAACCCCAATACAAAAGTAATCCAATAGCACTGCAACCCACGCCTGGAAAATCCAACCTGGTTGATTAGAATTGACAGGAGCGTTTGCTGAAACCGAACATGTCAGCGTCTATTTGAAAGAAACCAAATGGAAAATGGAGAAATGGTATTTATGTTATTCCAAAACAGTCCTAAAACCTTGCTTTCTTAAACGATGTTTTTGTTTTGCAGTTTCCTTTAAAATTAAATATCTACAGCACTGGAAATCAACAGCCTCAATATCATGATTCTATCTTTTTAATGTTATCAAACACAATATTTACTAGATTATTAGCTTTGATTCAACATATTTTTGTTTTTCAGATGACTGATTTGATTTGGATGGTTGATGCATTAATATTTGAAACATTTGTAATGAGAAAAGAAGGTGGCCTTGCTTTTTTCTATAATCTGACCCACTTTTAGTAATTCTTAGTGAGTCATTTCTTGAAAAAAACATTCCGGGTGCAGAGAGATAATTTTAACCTGTTTCCAAAAAAATCTTTCAAGAAGTTTCAAGAAACTAGTATCAGTTATTATTATAAACAAAAATATGGCAGATCAATACACTATAATCAAGAAAAATTACACTTGATTGACTGCAGAAAATTCTTCACACTTGAGTGTCATTTGATTTGCTTTTGATGAAGTCATTTCTACTTGCTTTGAAACAACAAAAATTCTGCCTTTTTCGAGGCATTGCTTGTTTTACAGGTTTGGAAGAAATGAAGAAAACTAAACTTGAATTTCTAAATTTCCAGTGTGTATATGAAGCTAACATCTAATTTTATACTGCCAGCTTTATTGTCAGATTGTATTTTGATTTGGCAAGATTTCTATGCTAGTTTCAAATCTTATTAAGCTATTTTCATCTGCTCTGTTAGCAAGTTTTTTTTTTCCTTCTTGTTCTTACTTGAATATTTCATTAGGTTATGGAATATTTTGCTGGTTTCTAGTATAAGGATTTTTTTTTTTAACAGTGAACCCAACCTTAGGAAGCCTGCATAATCATTCATGCACTTTAGCCTGGATTTAAGGGCAGAGAGATGCGCGTGAATGTATATGTATGTGCATGCAATATGGATGCATGTATATTTCATTTTACCAGGTGCTTTGCTGCGCATACTGCTGAGTTGATGCGAGTCTCTCACTGCTGTGATACAACAGTGCAGTGAAGGGATAAACAGAGACAAAGTGGGAAGACTGGTGAAATGATAGAGGAGCAAGAAGAAGAGGCAAAGGAGGAGTGCTCATTAAAAAGTTGCATGCTTGCTGTAACAGAGAGATGAGAGAGAGAGAGCAAGAGAGAGAGAGACAGGCAGAGGAAGAGAAGACACTTAAACCACCAGAGACAAAGACATGAGGCAAAATGGTAACGCCAGGAAGGGGGAATCACAGAGAAGGGAAAGTTTGTTTTTTGTTTTTTTTTTTTGAGAATGGGAGAGTCAGGTAAGAAGAAGCAGGAGGAGAGAGAGAGAGAGAGAGAGAGGGTATTAAATGGACAGCTCATGAAAGGGAAGGAAGGACTAGAAAAGACAGAGGGATTCCCCCATGGCATCTCATTGCTCCCTCTCTTTCTTGCTCTCTTTCTCCCTATTTCCCTCCTTTTTTTCTCCCAATAAATCATTCTGACTTCTCCTTAACCAACTCATTCCCAGCAGGCAGGAAGAAAACTGTAACAATCTTTCTTGCATCTCTCTTTTTCTCACTCTCTACTGTCTCTGTCATTGTCTGGTGCCCCCTCCNCCCCCCCCACACACAAACACAATGCACGGATACACCCACTTTCACGCACACATGCATGCACAGATTGTGGCAATGGAGGTGACAGACTTGCAAATTACTGCTAGTCACAATTAATGTAGTTATGACTCACACACAGACTGTATATTAGCCACATCATGCATGAAAAATATATGTAAAAAAATGACTAATTGATAACTTCCAAAACTAACAGCAAGCTGTTTATGGATTCTAGTATAACAGTTAAAACATACACATACAATATTAAAAACAACACACCAACAAAAACTTTACATTGATGCTGACAGATAACAAAGCCAGAGTAACAGGAGTCCAATAACATTAAATTATTTATTTAGAAAAAACAAAAAATAATAACAACAGCCTCGAAAACACACACACACACACGCCACACACACAAATTAATTTCATCATCTCTACTTTTTCAACCATTTCAGCAGAGCCCCTAAAGCCATAATGAAACCAAATCTTCTCAAACAGGATTTGTACATTTTCACCATTATTTTCACTTTCATTTAAACCTGAACATAGATCATTTAAAATCAAACATATATACCACAAGTAAAATATTAGACCCACTGCTTTATAAATACAGTGTATGTGATAAGAATCCATTTAAATCTTTGATATGAGAATTAATAAAAGGTAAAAAAAAATCTGTGGAATCAAACTTACAGGCTTTACAATAATTTATGCAGTATGTATGTTTTTATTTCTTCCTGAATGTCAAAAATGAAGTGGGAAGACATGCAGGTGAGGACGTGTGTGTGTGTGTGTGTGTGTGTGTGCGTGTGTGTACTGCAGCTATAAGAGGACTCTGGATGATAACAGTACTACATTAGGCTGAAAGAGGAGTGAAAGTGGAGTATGTGTTTGTTTTAGTGATTTTACAGATATAAATTTCGAGAGAGAGAGAGAGAGAGAGAGAGAGAGAGAGAGAGAGAGAGAGGAAGGGGTGAAACTAGACTGCAGATGTGGCTGCAGAGGTGTGTGGCAGGAGATTCAAAGCTTGCTGTATCGGTGGAAGTGGAATAGTTGACAGAAAAAAAAAAACTTAAGTCGCAGTGAATGAATGAACAGAGCTCGACGTTGGAGGAGGAAAAAAATACTAGAAGAAGAATAAAAAAAATATATAGAGGAGGAATGCGCTTTAGTGGCTCGCAGGGGGAGGAGTTCGAAAGTGAACGAGTGCTGCCTGCCAAATAGAAAGAGGAGAAAGAGGAGAGGAGAGAGAGAGAAGAGGTGGTATAGGCTGCTCAGCTGAACGATGGTTGTCGTATAGAAGCCTGATGAAAGTGGCTGCTTGAATCCTTCGTTACTTTACGGATCTTTGAGGGGGGAAAGCATCATCATCATCATCACCACCATCATCATCAGCAGCAGCAGCAGATAATACTTTACAACCCGCTCTCATCTCCAGCTTTGAAGAAAATGGGACTTGCTCGGTAGTCTTCCAGCGCCGTTTCCCCCCTCCACAACTCTCTCCACAGCCAGCGGACAGGATCGTTTCATGCCCGGAGGAAGACCCACGCTGCCGGCCTCCCTCACTACCGTGGCGCGCTGAGGAGCAGCAGTTCCCCCGCGTGAGAGGACCAGACCCCGTGCCAGCATAACCCCACCCCCCCCACCCCCCTGTCTGAAGACCAGGATTTGTTGAAGGGGGGGACGCAGTGTCTGGGTATGGGGGAGGGGGGCGTCATTCACCTCACATCACAATAGACTAGGACTTTTTACAACACTTCCTCAGTCCTGCTAAACCACAAGTCTGTGCAGCTTCCCGTTTGTATGCATGCATGAATCTTGTTGTTTCCCGCTTTCCCGTTTGTTAGGCAGTTGCTGGGATGTTTGAGTCGCGTTGTTTGGTGGGGTGAAGGGACCGAGAGAGACCGAGGGGACGGAGGCCGAGAGAGGGAGAGCATGGCTCTGGTAGCGCTGTCTCTCTGGGTGCTAACAAGTCTCACCTGGGCCAGCGTGCTCCAGGTGTCCGCCAACAGGCATTCCGTTTACTGGAACAGCTCCAACATACAGTAAGATCTCTCTCTCTCTCTCTCTCTCTCTCTTTCTCTCTCTCTCTCTGTATGTGTCTATTTTTCCTTTGATCTCTCCATTCTACACTTCTTAAAGGGCAAAGAAATGATCCTGATTTGCTCTCTCTGGGCAGCAGGTCCATTGCATTGTGGGTCTAATGTTTCATTGTTAGAGCAGTTAAATTTGTACTCCTGATTCAGAAGATCAAATACTATTAAAAGTGTTCTCTTCTGGCTGGATCAGATCCGATCCCCTCTGCACAGGGAAGCTGTTTTGGGAATCTTAACCTGCTCTCAGAATTCAAGCTGGCTCCAAACCATCTTCACTGCAGCTTCACTTGCATAAAAAAAGTCATTTGAATTCCATTCCCCATCCCACTGCCATTATAGTTTGTTCGATCGTTTCTCTCCTTTTCCATCCTCTTCTATACCGTCAGCCATGGGGATGAAAGAATCACATGTGGTTCTCTTGCTTTTCTTTCCTCCTCTCTTTGTCATGTGGCTCTCAGTCTTTCAGAGCGTCTCTGTCTTCTCTTCTATCTGGTTCAATTAGGAGCACTTCTTCATCCTGACCCCATTGTGTTGTAGCGGTGTCACTATTCAATCTCTTCTTCTCACTCCCTTTCGCTCTCTCTTTCTCTTTCTATCCCTCTCTAACACCCTTTCTTGTTTACACTCAGTCCGTTGGCCTTTTTGTTATCCTGCTAATCCCTCACTCTTAGCTCCTATTTTGATCCAAGTGAAAAGGTTGTTTTTTTTTTTCCTTTTTTNATCCCTCACTCTTAGCTCCTATTTTGATCCAAGTGAAAAGGTTGTTTTTTTTTTTCCTTTTTTGTTTTGAAAGCTGCCTTTTTTTAATACTGTCCTCATGAGTCCCTGGCTCTGCTGCAGAATGTAGTGTCAGTCTGCAGCAACACATTCTAGGCTTATCTTTCTTTTCATAATTCACAGGAAAATCTGTTTTTCTTTATCAGCTGTGTTTCAGACGTTGTCATCAGGTACATTTTATGTGTTAATATATATGCATTCACATTTGTGCATGGGTAACATTTCTCTGTTTTGTAAGCAACGGCTAGATTTGATAAGAATGATTGGCTGATTTCGAAGCTTTGGTGAGTGTCTTAGCAAGTTCTGTGATCTCTTTTACTTTTTTCTGATAAGATCATATGCCACTCTCAAGACACATTTTTGATACAGAGGCACAGAAGAGTGCATGTCACACTCCTCATACAGCTTGCATTTTGTTCTCCATCTTGCACTGAATCCAGGGAGAAAGTTTGCGTTCAGCGTTTTGGCTGTTAAG
>VXCM01000953.1:72441-80318 GCA_014773175.1 Lucifuga dentata
AACAGAAGCTCAGCTTTTATCTGCATTAGTGCAAGAGAACAGAAACCCACTTTACCTCACAAAAGAAGGAGTCATAACCACAAAATCAAACATTTCTCTCATCAGCATCCGCTTCTTCATGATTCCAAGGTGTTTGGTTTCAGTGTTTGCGCTTTTATATAAATGAGCACTGTGCAGAGACGGAAAGAAAATGTAGGAAAAACAGGGAGTTCACAAATTAAATTACATAGTGCCACAAGAGACACTCGGCAGTCTGGTTGCATAACAATGTGGATTTCATTGGATCTAAATGATCAATTCTCAGAAGTCACGTTGAAATGGCAAGTGAGACTGTGTCCAAGTCATGCAGAGTTTGTGCTGATGTAAGTGAAAACAGTGCAGTTTGAGGCAGAATGAACGGTTTTTCTTGACAGCCGGATTATTGAACGACCATCTTTCCTTGTTATCTCCTGATGTTAGGCAAAACGAGGGGCTAAACAGGAGTTTATCTTTCCCATCCATGTGTTAAATTTGAACAAATTGTCCACAGAGAGCAGATCCCATAAAGATGGGCTGAAGGCAGAACGCAGAATGGGCTCACACACTCACACATGCACTATCATATACACACACACACACCCGATGTTGTTGTTAATCTTAACATTATTCTCTGAGCCAGTGCTTAAGCTCCAGCAGTGTAATCAGGTGCTAATAACAAGGCTGTGATGTTTACAAGCTATTGCAAAGTGCTCTCTATATTGTGTGTGAGTATTTTGTATGCATCAACTTGTTCCTGCCAGTGCTCTTTTGGGGGGGACTAATAATGTAGACTGTCAGCTCCTACACATGCACACACACACACATACACACACACAGGCCAGATGCACATATGGTGTGTTTGTGATGCAGCTAATGATAGCAGCATCCCAGCAGCGTGAGGCCATATGCTGAGTCTGATCACAACAGAGAAGAGTGGTCTAGCGTTAATAAACTCTACCGACACAACAATTAGGCATTCTCCCCCATAAAGACAATACCATTGCATGTGAAAATGCAGCTGTTTTTCACCAAACACACACGCATCATGTTTGAACTGTCACTGGCCATGACAGAGGGTCAGCAGGGTGGTGAGTTGCTGCATCGACAGGGAAACTGTCCATTGTCTCTGCTTACCAGGCAGAAATGATCCTTATTGTTAAGTTTTGTTTTTGAATATTATTATTATGAGTTGACCAGGACACAAACAACCTAAGATGTGTAGTGTGAGCGCATAGGAGATGAGAAAGAAAGAGAGAGAGAGAGAGAGAGAGAGAGAGAGAGAGAGAGGTTTTATTCGAAGGTTGGAATGCTTTTCTGTAACTGGTTTTCATAAAAAACAATTATAGAGAAGAGAAAGTCGTGGTTGTGAAGGTTTGATTTAGCAGCCAGAGGGAAAAAGGCAAAGCCAAGCTCGTGCTTCAACAAACTGCAGAGGACAGGATGCAGAATTATGCTTATTCCATCCATAGAGAGTGAGAAAGAGAGGGCGAGTCTTTAATTGAGGTTTTATCCATTTAAGCTGTCACTAAGAGGCCAACTCTGAAACCTTTTAACCACTCTCCTCTCCGTAATGACACAGATCAGGGAGGAAATGTGTTTGTGTCTGAGCATCGGTGTGAAGGTGTGCGGGTGCGTGTGTGTTGGTGCGTGTTAGTGTTCGTGAAGCAGGAGGGTAATTATGCGGAAATTGGGGAATGGCTAAGTGAATTATGACCTTGTTTCAGCAGAAGGCTTTAATCAGTCCCAGCCAGGCGAGGGAGGGATGCAAAAATGTTCACGACACAAGCACTCTGCTCATGATGGCAGCAGCAACCAGTGAGTAAAACTGACTGTGAACTGGAAACCAATAAAACAGGCATAATGCCACTCATATCCATAAAAATAATGATGGGAAATGCATGTGTGACCTTCTGGTATGAGGCAGAAATGGCTTTCATCATCTTCATTTATTATTGCAGCAGCAATTCTCTTTTAAAGGACCATACCTAAGCCCAACAAATACTATCCACATACATATTACGTTACCGAAGCATTTACCAAAATATAAAACCATCTTTTCGTGTTTGTGTTATTTTGCCAAATCAGATTCACCCACCTTTAAATTCAGTGTTTTCCCTGTTAAAATGTACATCTAAATGTAGAAGGAAGTTGTTTTTAATTTCTTGGTAAAAGCCGTCTTCTCCGGGGTCAACATTCCATAGCGGAGATGTACATTTGCTTCCGTGTACCTCCACTTTGGATCAGTTAAATAAAGTTAATTCAACAGAAAGACGTTGTTTTAGCTGTAATGAAGTATTCAATTCAAATCTTTACAAGTTGATTTTAAGAGCATACTGGAATGACAGTCTGGAAGGTAGGAAAAACAATTCCAATATTTATCGTTCCAGTAGTATGTTGTGGGGAATGGTTGTCAGTAACGTAACGTGTATGCGGGTTTTATATACTGTATTGAGCTCAAATATGTTCTGTTCTGCAGACAAATATGTTTCCTCATGTTCACTGTATGACGCTCCATACCTGGTCAGGCAGGTTAACCATATGATGGGAGGAGTTACTGCTTGTCTCTGTGGTTCCTGCTTGTGTTGTTACGGTTCTGTAAGTGTACAAATTCTCTCACAACTTCAGTAAGTTCAGGCGAAACTGATTCATCTTGGAATGACCGCAGGGAAGAGAAATGTGTGGAAGTAAAGTTAGTAAAATATGTCAAATATTTAAACGACACATGACATTGGGATCACTGGACAAAAAAAAAAAGAAAAAAAAAAAANAAAAAAAAAAACACAAAAATGAACACATTTTGACTCAGCCAGTCACATGCCTGCCAAAACAACACACTGTTTTAGTCCCATTTTGCCTGAGCAACATGCCAATTTCCATTTCCTTTTAACACATTTCTGCCATTACTTTTCAAGTGTGTGTCTGTGCACCTGCTGCAAATGTGTGTGTGTGTGCATATTCATGTGCGTAAATGCTACTGTTCAGATGTGTGTATGCTCAGCAGCACTACTGTGTGTGTCAGTGTGCCTCCGTTGGTTTTAGTCTGGCTGTCTATTTCTGTCAGTGGTGGATCGATGCCGTCCTACAGACACTGCATTCCTCTCCTGGATTTTAAAGCCCGTTTCTCCTCTCACCATCTATCTGCTCTGCCCTCCCCTCCCTCCCTCCACTTCCCCATCTCTCCTCTTGTCTCTCCTGTTGGCTCAGCTTCTCGACACCGCTGCTTTGTATCATTGCTTTCGGTTTCTCCTGCTCATTGTCCTCTCTTACATCATTATACTCAAGCTTCTCTTCTGTCAGACAATGAGCACTCATTTGTGTGTGTGTGTGTGTGTGTGTGAGGGGGTGTATGCTGTTGTTTTGTGACTGTTACTACTTTATGAAGGATTCCTATGCTTGGATTCACATCTTGGCCAGTGTGTGTGTGGGGGTGTTGAATATCAATATACAGTAGGCTGCAGCTCTTCACTGGTTTTAGGGTGTGTGTTTTGTGTATTTGAGCTTGTGTGTGCATGTGTGATTTGGTGTATCTCCTCATATTTTGATCTTTGGTGTCCAGTTTTGTTAGAGTTTTGATGTGCACATGCATTTACACGAGGGACAGCTGTGTGTGTGTGTGTGTTTCTGTGTTTATGCTGGCTGTGAGTGTAGAGAGAGGATGAGGATGAGGATGAAGGCAGCATGTTTGGTTGAGTGCTGGTGATTCTGGCCTTAGTATGAACACCCACACTGTCTGTAAGCTCTGCTCTCTGCTCCTACGCTTTGAGGCACAGGAATATGTTAGCGCAGCTGTAGTAAGACCGCAGATGAATGAGAATTTACTCTCTCTCTCTCCCTCTCTCTCTCTCTCTCTCTCCTGCTTGACTGTAACACTTTTAATATGAGTGTAAAGTCCAGGATGGCTGCTGGAAGTGGATACTTTTCGTTTTGGTTGTATCCTCATATGATAAGGAGAGAAAGACAATGAGAGATGGGTGGAGGGGTGGNACTGCAGTTAAAAAGAATTCTGTGTCACTTCCCGGGAGAGAGAGAAATAAAGGTGGTGGAGGGGGGAAGATGTGGGAGGAGATGCTGCGAATTAGGATGTGTTGTGTTGATGGAGCAGAGTTCTTCGCAGCGAGGCAAACTCTCCTCCCCTTGTGTATGTGTGCATGTGTGTGTAGTGTGTGTCAGAGAAAGAAAGCATGCGAGTGCCCCACAGCCTACAAGCATACCACCCACGCACATAACCTGCATGTATTAAGCCCATATATATGCATACTCCTCATTCTACCTCCATTTTCCTCCTCACTTTTCCCACTCACACGCATGCTACCACACACGTGCACACATACATATGTGGGGAAAACTCGTTTCACAGGGACAGTCCTTGTCATTACCTCCCACAGATTCCTCAAGGGAGTGTATTGTTATTTTCCTCCAACCCTGATCAAATAAAGTACAGCAAAGAGGAAGCACACACTCTTGCATTCACAAATGTATAGAAAAACACACACACCACACACTTGTATGTTTGTGTAAAACACAGAGTGATGACATCCATCCACCCACGTGCGGTGTGTATTGTAAATTGTCACTCACACCACATAGGTGCAGTTTTGAGGTGAATAATAAATGGAGCATGTGTGTTGCATCACATGTCAAAATATTCTACAGTATCAGTTCAGATAATCAAAGCCCTCGTGACACCAGAGATGGAAGCGCATAGTGAAAAAGTCCAGTTTACTCTGCGTTAGACATATCTGTTGGCCTCTGTTGCCAGAGAGGAAAAAAGACAGTGAGAGAACACAACCAGAAAGACCAGACAGAGAGGAAAAATCATTGATGGAGAGTCTTGGGGAAGGAGGGAGAGCACCGAAGAATAGAGGAAAAGAGGGCTCGGCAGAACAGTACTGCCAAAACTGAGGTCAATTGTGATGAAAATGGCCGTTCACATGATTACAATAGCGGGTGAGTGACAGCACTAAAGCGGTGTGGACGGGCTTATCCTGATCATTCAGGGCCTTGACTGGGGAAATCACAATACCTTGGAGATCTGTCCTTTCTGGGCTTGGAGGATCACAGAGCGCCCACGGTCCCAAGCTTTGGCCCTGAAACGTTCCTGCCATTACCATATCAATACCGCCTCGGCTATTCTGCTGAGGAGCAGGACAGCGAGTGATAGTGCCTCCTGGTTAGCATCGCTCTGCGTCTTCACAAGGCTATTCAGCAGGGAGTCAATGCTAACTCCATGCTAAGTGTGAATGGGAAGGAGTGTCAGCTCACTCCTGTAGCGTGAACCCATGTCGGGCGGTGCAATTCAGACCAGTATGTGTGTGTGTATATGCCTCTCTCTCTCTCTCTCTCTGTTCTCTCTCTCTCTCTCTCTCTCTCTCTCTCTCTCTCTCTCTCTCTCCCCTCTCCCTCTATCTCTCTGTCCTGCTTTATTTTTCACACTTGTGCTGCTTATGTATATTTCTCTACAATGTTCCTTTAAATAGAAAACTATTATAACAGAGAGCTCAGGGTAAAAGAGAGCAAAGTGTGAGGCGGGTTATGACCTTCCTGTATTTTGAGGATATAATAGTGAATATCACATGACACTTGAAGTAGATGGCCTTTGATATCATTACAATGCAATTACAGATATTAGCCCGTAGAGTGCAAGCCGCAATGCAATGTTAACCCAATTATTACGCAATGGGGAGGAAATGGATGATCTGGAAAGAACAGTTGGTTTTCAAATGGTTCAGAAGGGACGGAGGGAGAAAGCCAGGAAGGAGAAAATCGATGGCTAAAAGTAAGGGATGGGAAAGTGAAAGGCAATGAAGAGCAGAGGATGAAGAAGACAGGTGAGATATTGGCCTTAGACTTCTTGCTTTGTCATTGGAAATCAGAGCCGTGGGGCAGGACACTGTTTGATTTGCTGGTCTTGTTTTAATCTGTCAGTCAGTGCTCTCTCTCACACACACACACACATAGAGAGAGGGAGATAACCTCTAGTCTGTCACTGTGTATCAGCATAGAACTGAGAGGTTATCATGCGTTGTCAGATGCCAGACTGACTCATGGTAGCAGGTTTGTCATTTGTAATTAGAGAGAAAAGGAGATCTGGCTTGCTTTTCCTCTCCTCCATTTCTGTTCTCTGGCTGAAGGCTGTCTCTGGGTATCGACAGACAAGTGATGGGACCACACAAACACAAACAAACAAACACACACTCATACACACACAAATACATGCACTGACACATGGTTGATGGGCCAAGTTTGATTCCATTAAGTGGAGTTTGTCAGTTAATCAGCGAAGTGTGGAGGGAGAACACTGATGGGTAAGACGGCGAATCTCACATCGCCGCACAGGATCTGAAGCAGGATGTTCAGAGAAGACCTGACACTCCCACCACTGAGGGTGACTGAGCAGTGGCAGGTCTAACTATGACTATTTTATGTCAGTCACACACACTCACACACACACACTGCCTATCTGCTGTTGTATGACTATGTGGTCACGGTCCACACGGCTCTGAGTTGTGGTCACGGTTAAAGAGGCTTCCTTCTGGAGAGGGGGAAGAGTAGAGTCTTAAGGAGAAGGACTAGGAGGGGAGGAGAGGTAAGAAGAGCAGGAGATAATAGAAGAAGACTAACAGTGGGGGTGGAGGGCTGGGATGGACGAAAAAGGGAGTGAAAAGGGGAAGATATAGGCTGAAGGTTGATTTTCGGAGTATGAAAGGCTGCGTGCCTCCATTCCTGCACCATTGATGTATTCTAATGCTAAGTGTGTAATGCTGGGCCTCGACTGGTCTCTGGGAGAGACGAGCCTTTGATAGGCACAACCAAGCTCTGGGACCAATCCCTCACACACCATTCATATGCATATCTGTGTGTTGTATGTGTGTGTGTGTGTGTNTTTTTTTTTTTTTTTTTTTTTTTTTTTTTTGCCATTTAAGTAACTGTTTTTAGCTATTTGTGCCAGTAGCAGATTGGTCTGATTTCCATATCAATGTGACCATGTTTTTGGCTGTTTTAAACATCTCACACCCTAATCCTAAATTACTCCCTTGGACCATGCTGGTGGATGTTTTTATGATTTGGCATCATATGATTGTGTGTGTGTGTGTGTGTGTGAATTTTCCACAGAGTNATGTTTTTATGATTTGGCATCATATGATTGTGTGTGTGTGTGTGTGTGTGAATTTTCCACAGAGTGAGGATTTAAGCGTAGTGCAGGCAGTACTTGGTGTGTGGCCACGGTGAAGCAGACCACATCCGATCATGTAATTGGCCATCTGCAGAAGAGGGCAAAGGGCAGAATGTCAAAGCCAACTACACCTCACCATCCTGTCCAGTTTGTGTGAATGATGTGTGATGCATGTGAACTATAAGTTGTGTGTGTGTGTGTGTGTGTGTGTGTGTGTGTGTGTGTGTGTGCGTGCGCACAAGCAGAGATAGGGCGTTGTTTTGTGGATTGCTTTGTTTGCTATGTGTTTCGGTCCCTAACTGATTATAGCATGAAATTCCACACACATTGTATAGCAATGGGGAGTCTCACATGTTCACAGAGCCATATACACACTAGTAAACCCACACATGCACACACACACACACACACACACAAAAATAACACGCTAAAGCCAACAGTTGAAGAGGCCTGTTAATGACTGTTTAGCTGCTGAGACAAAAAAGGGAAACTTTGGCCTCAGAACTGTGGTGGTGTCAAGGCTTTGTGATAGATGCTGGTTGTAAAATGCCTTGCTCAGAGGTTTATTGTTACAAAGAAAAGAAAACGATCCGATTCGGTAAGATTGATAACCCTCTGATCTTTTTGTCCCTCTCCTTCTCTCTCTCTCTCTCCCTCTCTCTCTCTCTCTCTCTCTCTCTCTCTC
>VXCM01000953.1:83548-94154 GCA_014773175.1 Lucifuga dentata
CCCAACCTCTCTCTTGGGGGTCACAACTCCACAATGGAGGACAGATAAGAGGAGAGATAAGATGATTGGGTAGAAATGAGGGAATCTGTTAAAGACGGAGAGATGGGCAGAGAGGTTGTTGGTGAGAAATAAAGAAGAGGTAGAGCGTTAAGCCAAAGCCATATTTGGGGATGGAGGGAGAGTAAGGCCACGTCCACCTTAATGTGTAATTTGAAAACAGCTCTCCTTTCTGTAGCAGCAATATTAGGTTTTTTGACACCAAAATTTCTGAACTAAATTAGGAACTACTTTACCTGGAGGAGGAGGAATTACATGATTTCTTCTGTAAGTTCCTTGGTTGTATTTGTGACACCTTCACAATGACAGCCTGGTCATTTCCATGACACAAACACACTACTTACCTTCCTTGTCCTAAGGGACCATGCTATTGTCTAATGTCACCAACAAAAACATTGTCTAGTCTCTCATCTTGATGGTACTGTGTACACTGGCCAGTGTCCCAGATTAGAATCCACAGTATTTAATGTTACAGCTTTGGGAGCCTCTTCGCTTACTGTGATTGATGTTAGTCTTGTTTCATTATGTGATTTTCCTCAGCACTGCTTCACATTATGAGCAGTGCTTGAAGTGGATAAAAAAAAAGAGGTGCCAGTACTCCCCTTATCCATGTGCTGGTCACCACTGGCTGGTCATCAGGTCAGGTCCGGAGGGAAGGGGGGAGTTCATGTATCAGAAAATCTCCCTTATTTCAAAGCTCAGTGTTGACAGGTATGTACTATGTTCACAGTGATTTTTGTTTTCTTTAATTTGTGGCCCTTTGACCGTGAGAATGAAATTTTATTGGCCCCCATCCTCATCAAAGTTTTCCATCCCTGATATATATTTCTGGTTCCCTGATGTAATTCGTCCAGCTGCAACCTTTGCTATTGTTTCCTCTGCATTGTTCTTGTGGTGGAAATGGTAATGTCAGAAATATATATTCATGTAGTAGAAATACCAATCTCATATATTTTATGAATAATGTGTCTATGTCTCATAATGACCTGTGTATGAATCAGAATGTTGGTGACAGGTCTCCTTGTTCAGAATAAGAGTATGATGACCAGATCATGACCTGCTTATGTAAACAAAGCTGCTGCTTAACAAACAAACTGCCAATGCTACTGTTTTAATAAGGGCATAATCAATACCATAAAGTAGGGCATAGTTCGAAAACAAACGGCACTATGACAACCAATAAGATATTGATGAGAAGCTCAGGAGATGGATGTTATTGTCCAGAAATTGTTGTAATTGGTCAGTAGAATTCAAGCCTCCTCTGAAAACATGTATAAACCTGCTGTAATCACGTGTGAGCTCAGTTACTTTGCAAACTAACTCAGGTCTTTATCAGCACCAATAAAGATCTTTATTCCTNGTGTGAGCTCAGTTACTTTGCAAACTAACTCAGGTCTTTATCAGCACCAATAAAGATCTTTATTCCTCTGATGATTTTGCCTCTCGAAGCTTGGTTTTCTTCCACATTCTGCAGTAGAGTACGGAAGATTTATGAGAGGTTCCGGTACTCCCAAAAATGTTCCGGTACTCTGAAATGAAAATCACAGAGGCCCTGGTACTGTGTACCGTGAGTACCGGCCCACTTCAAGCAGTGATTATGAGTATTTCTGAGTTTCAGTAAATGTAGCAAGATCTTTTTGTATCACTGTGTACTGTTGTCCACATGGGGAAGCTTGTGTCTGACCAGTCAGCAATTCTTGGTCTTAATAGCTCCAACGAGCGGTTGAACCATTGGAGACAACCCTGGAGTAGGAACTAAAACATGGTTGCTGGTTCCTTATTGCAAAACGAAGGAAAGGTTCCTGAGTTCCTGTGGTGCAAAAGGGCCTATTAAGAAGCAAACTTTCTGTTGCTTCAGACCCTCTGTGATTCTCCATTTTCATTTTAGCCAAAAACACAACACAGATCCACAGGTGATCACATCATTACTTAATGCTTGTATGGAACAAGCAGAAAGATATGTCACCACCCAAAAAGAATGTTGAAGAAGAATAAGAGATTCAGAGGTTTTCCTTCTGTTTCGGCATTTCAGACTTCCATCTGAAAGTGCGAGTGTGGACAGAACCCTGTTTGACATGTTGACAGCATTTCCAAATTTATCTGCATTAGCATAGACATGGCATAAGTGAGAAAGAGAAAGTAATAAATTGGGGTGGGAGTGTGTGAGCATGATAGCAAATATGTGCGGCGACTGAGGGGGTTGGAAATTATGGTGAGAGACATGATGTGAGTGTGAGAAAAGAGGAGAGCGCAGAATGATGGAAAACAGGATTAGATAGACAACGCCATGGGAAGTGGTTTGGGCCTGTAGCGAGGAGCGCTGTGTGTGCGAGTAACCGACAGATTGAGTGCAAGTGAGCGTGTGTGTGTGTGTGTGTGTGTGTGTGTGTGTGAGAGAGAGAGAGGGACAGAGAGGGAAGAGGCACAAATGAGTCAAGGTAGGGAATCAGAGCTGGAGGAGGGCAAGCGAAGAGGCAGATGTGTTGAATAAAGGGGAAAGCAATGAAGGGAGAAGAGGAGGAAGAGATAGAAAGTCAGTGTAACTGTAACAGAGTCTGACATGAAGCTCCCAACCTAAGCTAATAACCCGTCTATTAATATCTTCTGCTAATGACTGCCACTCCCTGTCACAGGACGGCACTGAACAGAATCCCTATTCATCAGATTTGAACTTTTACTTCCTGAATAATGACCCTAATGATCCTAATAAATGATTTAAATATTGAACTGAATAGAGTGTTGTGCTGTTTGATAGCCAACCGATACTGATGCCAGGTCTCTGACATTAGTCCAGAGACCTGGTTCCAGTTGCAAGCCCAGAACTGGGAACTTGACTTAACCTCAGTAAGCTTCAAAAGAATTAGGTGTTACGATGTGATGTCCAACCACATCAGAATACATTCATGTTTAAAATGCCCACACCTGAAGGTGGAGCGAGAGAGGGGTTTTCTGTAATCTCAGCTCAGTGAATTGTATAATCAGAGATAACGGTACACATTTTCTCTCTTCAGAGTTATTCACAGTATAGCACTGAGTTGTAAGCACAGACAGTTATGGAAGTATGGAGAAACCTGGCCAATCACTACATGAAATGGCCTCGGCTGTCGGTTTACTCCTTTTTGCAAAATTTTTAATTTTGTCAGACGCAGTACCGTCCAGTTTCAGTCACAAAAGGGTTTTCAGACATTATCACATGATCTGACAGGCTCTTTGTTTTCAACACAGAATCCTTAAAGCACTGAAACAGTTACTTTTGCTCATCATTTAGATTTCCATCCATTTATTTTTTAAATCGGTATTAGCTTGTATGATTAAAGACAGTTTAAGGACTCAGGCTCATTAACTCCCATTCAATTACAAACGGCATGGAAACTCCAGAGACCACTCATTTACTCAGTGAAAGTAATCAGTTTTTGCGAATGAGAAGCAAATAATAGGATTGAGCATCCTAACAGCACACATACACACACATACAGACATACACACACCTTTACATTTTAAAAGAAGATCTGCTTGGTTCTTCATATTAATCCACACATTCAGAGACACGGTGAGAGGAGAGAGAAAAAACAGCAAAAACAAAACAAGCTGAAGCTAAAGTTTAGGGTTCATTGTGTGTCTGATTTTTGCTTTTTCCTCTCCGAAATAAATCGTAAAAAAAGTGGACCTTAGTCTGTTTGTGGGTCAAGGGCTGGAGGATGAAAGATGGTGATGATGAAGATGCAAAAATTGTAAATTAAGACAACTCCAACCTTTCCTTCCTATCTTACATTAGGAGCTTCCTTCTGGAAAATCCAGTCAAATTAACAGACAAACCACAGCAAAATGCTTCAGCCAGCTAATTAAATCTAGATTTTATTCAAATAGGAGAAAGATGTAATATTTAGACAGTGTTTCTTTCAGAATATTCATTGCACAGAAGGAAAAACAGAGAATAATATGCAGAAATATTTCCTAATTTTAAAAAAAGACAAAATACAGCATATTATCAGAGATAGATTGCAATAAATGCTTTTTTTCTTCAACATTAGTACGTACAAACTTTGATTGAAACGTTTGAAATTACCACAGCTGAATTGTCACAAATAGTGAATGGGACAAAACCTTCCCTACCTTCCTATCCTTACCCACAACCCCCTGCTGCTTCCTTACTTCCTTCACTTGCATCTCTTCCACTTACAACACAGTAAAATGTGACAATTTGCTCTTACTTAAAAAAAAATCTAGGAAACCGATTGCCTTGAGAAGGGTAAGTAAATATAACTATGTAGTCTTAAGTTCAAATAGACATAAAGTAAACATAACCTAAGACTAATAGTTATGTTTACTTACCTTTTTCAAGGCAATCAGTTTCCTAGATTTTTTTTTTTTTAAGTAAGATCAACTTGTCNTTTACTTACCTTTTTCAAGGCAATCAGTTTCCTAGATTTTTTTTTTTTTAAGTAAGATCAACTTGTCACATTTTACAGTGAAGACAATGAAGACATGCAGGGTAAAACGTGAAGACACAAGTCGATACAACACGTACTTGCTAAATTAAATGTCTTTGTGTAGTCAGGCGTCATTTTGTACATCCATTTTCCAATAAGACACTTCCTTATAGAATGCACTTGTTGGAAAGCTTCTTCCTCGTTGCTTTTTGTCTACTCCAGAAATCATTTACCAGTTGAAATATCCTTAAAAATACTGGAGCTCGATAGTGGTATAAAAAAAATATTAAGACATCTCCTCTCTCATTTCAGACCTGTGCCTGCTTGTCTCTCCATTTCTTCAACATTTCTCTCCCTGAAACTTTTCCCAGCACCCCTGACCCTTGACACAAAAACACACACACTCTGAGACACAAACAGGGTCTGTAAAAAAACAAAAAACACACACTCTGCCTCACTTTTTGTTACTACTCTGGTTACGTAAAGACAGGCCTAGCGTGTTCGTGCCGCACATGCACAGGCAAGCATGCACGCACGCATGCACATAGACAATATCGTACATAAAGTTACAATGCCACGTTGGCTCAAATAGTGCGTTTAGCCCTCTGTAACGGGCAGCTAGGGGAGCAGGGAGCAGTGAGACGTAAAAACAACATCACGGGATAATTGGACTGAGAAGACATGATGACGTGACATCACTGCTCCCTCTCTGCCATAAAGCTTGGAGAGAGGGAGTAAGTGGAGGAAGGAGAGAGGTAGAGAAGAAAGTAAACAAGTTGAGAAGGGGGGGAGAGGCGAGAGACAAGGGGATAATATAAGGAAGGCAGAAGCATGAAGGCTGACACCGCATATTCATACTCAGTGGGAGGTCTAAAGTGTTGTGTGTTTCTTATACCTCTGAAGTTTCTTTGTCTCATTTAGCTTCACTCACACATAACACACCATTGAGGGGATATTTGTGTGTGTGTGCGTGCATGCATTAGATGACTGTCTGGACTGTCTGCTGCTGTATTCTCTGGCATGTGGATGAGTTTCACAGTCACCAGGGTGTTATAACATACACACACACACACACATACACCTGCCGTATAAATGAACAGCCGTCTGTTTGTTGTTTCTCCTTTCTGGCATGATGACTCATTGTAACACAGCAGTGCATCAGATGAGGGTCTGACACACACACACACACACACACACACACACACACACACACACACACACGCACATACACATACACATACACACAGTTACCACATTAGCCAAGCTTGAAGGTTTATGCTGCTGTAAACATCGGTATAGTCCTTCCCTCACTCATTTCCTCCTGACCTCACTGCCCTCACGCTCTGTCTCTTTTCTATCTATCTTGCTTTTCTATCTCTCTTTCAGTCTCTCTTTGTCTTTGTTTTTTCTCACTCATCCTCTTTTTTTTTTTTTTTTTTNTTTTTTTTTTTTTTTTTGCCAAATTCATCACTGTCCTCATTGTATTTCCCTCCGCAACATGCAGAAAATTAGCTTTGGGTCTGCTTTTACAATTGGCTCAGTTACAACACACACATAGACACACAACAGTAACAACTATTTAATTAGTATGTTTATGCAAAGCCAGCATTTGCTGTTCAAACCAGCAGACCACAACCAATTACAACCAATCCAATTACCTTCAACGTGCAACTCTTGATATCAAGAGAAGTCTGCTAAGAACTGAGTGAAAAATGCTGTGATTCAAACAAGCGCACAAGATTGATTTTGATTCTGATTGTGTGTGATTGTGTGTGCGTGTGTAACTGACCTGTAGGTTATTCCCTGCTTGGCTCATCGTCATGTTTGATTGGCTACCTGCTGGTTTCATCACATTGCACCAGAGACTGAAACAGACCTCATGGCCTCTCACCTACAGGTCTCTCTCTCTCTCTCTCTCTCTCTCTCTCTCTCNCTCTGTGTGTGTGTGTGTGTGTGTGTGTGTGTGTGTCAGTCCAAGCGAGTTGAGCTCCAAGCCCAGTATTGGCTGACTTTGGTTTTGTCTGGCAGGTCTAGCTGTAGGGAAGCACTTTGATTGAAGAGAACAGAACAAAAGCTCACACGGCCATCTTTGAAGCAGCTGTCCCGATAACACACACAAATACACACGCACACACAGAGGCATACACATATGAGGACAAGCCAGCCAAAACGAGCAGCTGTGACACCTGCAAATGTGTATGTAACCTGTCTGCTGCTCGCCAACATTAACAGACATCTCTCTCTCTCTCGCTCTCCCTCTCTCTCTCTGTCTTTCTCACACACACACACTCACATACAACATCTGCTTATCTTGAACAGCTAATGTTGTTGGTACTAAACCTGTGATGATTTGCTTCAGCTTTAGATCATTTTCAGTCTAACAGCCTTCGCTCTGATCTGTTCAAATTTTACAGACCGTACACAACATGTGTGCCTATATCACTATCATTTTGTCTTTTCTCCATCTGCTTCTCATCTCGCTGACACATATCCACTTTGCTATTCCACCAAAGAAGAAAAAAGAAAGAGGAAATGGTGGGATGAAGTCATCAGAGCAGGGAAGGTGAGAAAGAGTGGCTGACGGGGGAAATGGACGAGAATAGATGCAGGTGGCAGAGGAAGAGAAAGTGGGAGAAGGAAGTAGCACAGACAGCCATGAGAGGAATGAGTTTAGAGCTAAATGCAAGTGAGTGCGAGCATTTAGAGCTGCTGTTAGCGCAGTGGTAATGATAAACATTACAGCAAACTAATGGATGGAGGCGTTGGTCGCTTTGGCCTCTGATGCTGCTTTATCTTCTCTCTCAGCACCCAACCCCAGTTGCTCACAATCTCCATGGCTCTGGACAGGAATATGCACAAAGCATCACCAGCATATGGATCGACAATATAGCTTGAGTTTGAATTTCAATCTGAAAAGAAGGAAGGAAGGAAGGGAGAAAGGAAGGAAGGAAGAAAGGAAGAAGGAAGGAAGGAAGGAAGAAGGGAGAGAAGGAACTGCAGGAATCTGGCAGGTAGAGTATAAGGAGGGTGCTGATGACAGGAGGAGAGATAGAGATGAAGGAGTCAGTCCAGTGAGATAAGGGAAGGAATAAGAAATGGAGAATGAAAGCAAAAACAGATGGAGATATTTTACATAGGAGCAGATAGATTGATGGCAGGGGGGTCCAACAAGGGGTCAGAGGCAGAAAGTTAATTACTAAGATTGAGAGGAAGCAAATGACTGGAGAGAAAGAGGGAAAGGGGATTAGAACTTTAGAACACAGTGGATAAGGGAGAAAGAGGGGGGAGAGAGAAGAAGAATAGATGGTGCCGAACAGACAAGGACGTAAAGATTGACAAGGAAAATGTGTTCGATGGGGAGGAGGACGGCAAGCGAAGAGAAAATTCTTGCCAGAGGGAATGAAAACATCCAAAAGCAAATGTGTTTGGTGATGCAGCTGCATCTGTTCTTGCTCTTTGAAGACACACACTCTCATTCTTAACACAGGTTATCAGTCCTTACCTCCACCATAAAGGCCTCGCATGACCTCACAGCCTCTTTTCATATTCCAGAAATCGGCTAAATCAAAGCGCTATTACTGTAACGAGCGTGAGTCAGTCTGTCCAATAAAAGAGCTGAGCTAAACGCACATCTGGTTTCAAATGAGTTATTTAGAAATCTCCAGCCTGAATCCAGCAGCATTCCAGTGACAGCCACCATTACTATCAGTGAATATTGCTGCATTCACATTGTTATCCAGCAAACTGGAGGTTCGTTGCAGGAAAAGGGCGGTAAACTCCTTGAGCGTTGCAAAAACTGCAGCCTATTGCATCTGCAGGTGGAGCTTGGCAGTAAAGGTTGACTTTTCCCAACTTCTGCCACCTGCTGTGGAGGTGAGGACAAGATGGATGTTTGAAATCTTGCAAAATACACACGTTTGTCCAAGTCTTCTTCTTTCTTCTGTTTTCCAGCTAAAATAATAAATAAGCAAGAGGTTTTTGCTGACTGGAATGGGATTTTTAGGCCACATTGCAAGTGCATGCCCATTGGGAGATTGACGTTGGTTGTACCGGTGCTTTAAGGGGAAGTGGGATGGAGGGATGAGGAAGAAAGTGATAAAGTTATAAAAAAATTAGAGGAAAAACTACAAGATGCTCATCTAGAAGCTGTTATGTCCTCCTGTCCTTCTCTGCATGGGTGATAGATTTGACACAGACCTGCTGACATAGTTTGAACAAGATGTATTTCTATAAAAACACCCCTTCCCAAGTCATTCTGGTTCTGGTATCCATCTCCTCCTCCTTCAGCATCTTCATTTTCTCTTTCTTTGCCCATCCCTTCATCACTCGCTCCTTTGTTCTTCTGCTCTGTTAGCAGTTTCCTTGACTTTGAACTTTTTTTTCTGCACATTTGTTGTCACACTGCAAAACCAACTGCACCCCTCATCTGCCTCTCTCACTCTTTCTTTCTTCCTGTGGCTCTCATATTAAATTTTAATTCCCTGCAGTGGATGGCCAGAGAGCCTGATAGTGACACAGCCTGACAGAGGTGTGGTAAAGAAAATATAGACAGTGACAGCTTAGAGTGGTGTGTGTATGTGTGTGTGTGTGCGTGCGCGCGCGTGAGTGATAAATACAGGCAATCTTGTATGTTTGTTTGTAGAGTATTTTTCACTGCTGTGTTGTAGCAGCAGATTATAATGTATTTAGATTAAGACCAGAAATTTAAAGCGAAAATATGTGCACAAATGTCATCTCCTCCCTTGTGTGTGTGTGCGTGTGTTTGTTTGTGTGTGTGCGCGCGCGTTAGTGTGTGCCCTTGCCTTTGCCTGTTATTGCGTATGCACTGTCAGCAGAAAGTTGGCACTGAAACTGATAAACCATTATGCACAACGTGGGAGTGCGTGTTTATGTGCCATTTTGTGTGTGCAAATGTGTGCGAGCCAGCCTGTGTGTATTAGGTTTAATGATCTTTTTTGATGGTCTGGTGTAGCGGATATTGAGATGGATGGTCCATATGCTCTTTATGGTCCATGCATATTTCATATTCCAGCGGCAAAGCAGAGCAGAGCAGGCATTGCTTATATGGCCAGGATGTTGCACTGGGACGTGGGCTGACTTTATGAGAGCTCATATACACATCCCAATGCTTTGTCCCCTTTGAATAAACGCCCAAGTACGAATAAATACAATCCATGAACGGTACCTTTTAGAACGCTTTCAGAAAGACACCTACATATCCATAAACCTTAACGTCGCATATAGAACATCAAATGTTAAATGGACCCGTGTGGACACCTGCTGTATTATTCCCTGCTGTTGCCGCTTGTGCGTGTTTGCATGGACGAGCAACACTTTGTCCCACAGCGCCTAGTGTAACAGCCGAATTAAACAATCTGCAATACTTTCATATACAGGGACGGATGCTAACTTTCTGTTGCCACTGAGAGAATCCAAAACCTTTTAAGTTGCTGTTGTTTTTGGGACGTACCCTCCAGCACACAGAAGCTGTTGTTTTATCCTCCTGGCAGCAGCAGCAGCAGTTTGTTTTAAACAAAACACATAAAGAAGTCAGTAGTTAGAATGAAAGAAAAGAGTGATACCTGCAGAAACTCGAGCCTCATCTGAAGAATGTGCGAGGAGAAATACATCACAGTGTTTTGTTTATTTTTTGTTTTTATTTTTTGTTTGTTTGTTTGTTTGTTTGTTTTTGGGGGGGGACAAACGTCTTCCTCGCACCAAAGATGGCCAAACCAATAAGAAATAAAGGAGGAGGCTGAGAATAAACACTTTAATTAAAGCAGTAAGTCGTGGTGAAGCTGCCCGCACAGACAAAGAGATTCCGTCTCAGTGTCGTCAAATAACCTTTTCAAGCCCACTGGATGTTAGTAGTGACTTTTCACATTCCTCTTACTCATTTCATTCATCTGAGCATCTTGTTGGACAGGAACATTTCCTTTTCCGTTGAATATGTTCTCTCAGTACACACACACACACACACACACACACACACACACGCACTTATACACAATGAATGCACGTTTTGCTGAGTGTCATATGATGACTGACAGACTGCCATCACATGAAGAGGCAGATTGACTTCATGAGAGGGAGAAAGAGGGGGGGGGGGGGGGGGGGGG
>VXCM01000953.1:96690-107913 GCA_014773175.1 Lucifuga dentata
ACCCCCCACCCCAATGCTTTTAGCTGTAATAGTTCATTTTGTAGCCAAAATGAGATGTAAAAAAATATCCTCCGGAAAACGCAGCGAGACAGAATTTGCCACAGTAATGGCAGATGATTTGTGATAATGTGGAACAGTAATAAGTGGTACTCAATTAGCCATTAGAGAGATAGAGGAGAGATGGTGGATAAAGAGCGGATAGATGGGTTTTGCACAAAGCAATGAACCCCTGTAGCCCCCTTTTTTGCTACAATAGCACCCATAGCTGGGGCTTCTTCTGTCGTCATGGAGACTAATGTTGAAAGCCAGCTGTGGTTTTGTCTTGGAAGCCCATTAGCCTGGAGCTCAGTTGGCACTGCTCTCTGTTTCGCATTTCTTTCTGGCTTCGCCTCCTTGGACTTACAATGGTGGATATATCCTATCCGTGTTTAACTTGTCTGTGATATCGGACATGGGTCAAGTAACAGTTGCAAATAATTCTGAGCCTTTGTTTTATGTTTGCAGTGCCAGAAAGGAGAGTTTTTAATTACATCAGCTGAGCCACACACACACACACACACACACACACACACACACACACACACACACAGAGTTGGCTGTAACAGAAGAAAAGGAAAGAGACTTTTAAAGGATCATACCAGTGTTTTTGGATAGAAATTATATATGTTTTACATGGAGTTTCAGTTTTAAAAATTGTGTTCCTACCTTCATGCAGCCATTGCTTTCCATTCATTTCTGTATGATCTCAAAATCAATTAGCGCACTTTTGAAACATAGTGAACTTTAAGTCTGCATTTATTTTTGGCAAAGATCCAGTGTGATTGTAAGGTAATACAGCTGTAAGTGCAGATTGATTTGAAAAGTCTGCAATGCATTACCTTGCAACGATAATATAACAATTAATGCAGACTTAATGTTCACTGTGATGCATTAAACAACTTAAGCACGGCTGCTAATTGATTTTCATGTCGTACGGACGCAAACAGAAACCAACTGCTGCCTAGAAGGAAGGAAAAAGCACATTAAAACATCTAAACCTTGACAATGTGCATTCAAAATGTAGAGGATATGTGACTCTTAGTGAAGGGTCTAAAACTGGAAATCACTGTTATTATCTTTTTAAAATTCTTTGGTAGCTTGAGCGTCCTGGCGATTTTCTGGCAACCCCACTCACCTTACAGGTCAAACAGGTCAACGCAAGTGCAAGCAGATAAAGAATTATTTGAAAATCCTGTCTGATCTAAGTGTGTTTGATGAATAGCACTACTTCTCATTCCACTTTGTCCTTCTGTGTGGCAAGCACTGTTTCTTGCACCAGCTCCCCTATTAAAGGCCATACTGGTGGCTTTGCAAGTTTGAACCCAATAAATACTGCCAATATACACATTACCTTAATGCCAGCCATTTTCCAAAACATGAAACTGTATTTTAGTTTTTGTGTTATTTTGCCAAATCCTCTAATCTTTCAAAATCAAATGTTCAGGTGGCACTTTAAAATTCAGTGTTTCCCCTTGCTAACACTTCTACAATTGTAGAAGTCATTTTAGTTTCTCAGTAAAAGCAATCTTCTCCTGGGACAATATTCCCTAGTGAAGACATACATTTTTCTTCCATGAAGTTCTGTGGTGGATTAGTTAAATTAAGTAAATCTGACAAAAAAAAATAAAATAAATAATAATAATAATAATAATAATAATAATGGCATGTAGTTTGCTGTGATGGATTACCTATCTCAAACATGTTTCAAGTCTCCACAAGTCGAGTTTTAGAAAAAAAAAACAGTTCAAAAATCAAACACTACAGTCGTATGTTTTGGAAAATGGTTGGCAGTAATGTAACATGTTTGCAGATTGTATTTTTATTGATATGCGGCTTTAAATGGGGCTCAAAAGAGAGCTCTGAGTAATGTTGTTCTTGAGAACGGTTTATCCCAGAGCTTGAGCTCTTTCCCCGCATCCCTGATATTCAAGCCTCCAGACCCAGACCCAAACACATCAGTCAGCGCGGCTTGGTGCCATGTGACTTGGCCAGGAAGTGGGCCCAGGCAGAGAGAATGATTGTTATGCAGCAGATTGATCAGGTTTCGCAGGACACCACCAAACTATCAATCTATACGACTGTACACACACGGGCCCGTACGTGTGCGTGTGTGTGTTTGTGTGGGCAGGGTCAGGACTAGTGTTGTGTGTTTGGGGCAGTGAATGCAAGAATCAATAGCTGGGTCAGAGGGTAATGTCTCACTGAGTGCTGAGTCTATACACAACCATCAGACAGGATCACTATCAATCATGGAAGAGCTTAGGGAACATACACACACTCTGTTTCTCTCTCTCTGCCTCTGTGCCTCTGCTGGTCCGGTGTCTGATGGGTTCACTATTGCTCATGTAAGGGCTTTGGAAACAGAGACGCAGGGAGATGGAGGGAAACAGAGGGATAGAGAGGCCTAGGAAAGATTGATGGGAGAAAAGTGAAGGAATATGGGGAGAGATTGGTAGATATTGGCAGATTCTTGGTAAAGGGCGCATGGGGGTTTGAGAGACAGAAGAGGCCTTAAAGTGGAAAACCTTTTCGAGCGTGAAATAGACCGGATAGATAGTTGGGGAAATGAACGATAGATCAAAGTTGAAAACAAAATCAATAAACATGAAAATTAAGAGGAAAAAACACAATTACCAGTGTTATTCACAGGTTAAACAACATTATTCTCAACTGAGGCATCCTGTCTTTCCTTCTTTTCATTCTTGTCATTCAACTTTTCATCTATCTGCTTCTCTATCACCTCTCCGCTTGCTTTTCTTGTTATTCTGCATGCGCTTCGGCCTCTCTGCCATCTGCCATTTCAAGCAGTTTTTCATTTTAATTTCCTCTCTCTAATTTTCCTCCTTCGCTCTCCCTCCTCGCCCTCCTCCATCCATCTGTGTCACGTGTGTTGGGACAAAGCATTTAAACCCGCAAAATAAAGTGGGTGATTGATCGCAAAAGCACAAATACATAATGTCGGGGCGTGTACTTGTGTCTGTAAATGCGTCTCTGCGTGAAAGCAAGACAGCTTAGTTCAAAGGGCTAATAACACCTCCATTAGGTCTGCNGGGGGGGGGGGAGAGAGCAGGAAGAAAGGAAGCAGGGGTGATCTAGGCAGAGCAGTAGCAACAAAAAGGTGAAGATGGAGAAGATTTCAGCTCGGTGAAAATAAAAATAAAAGAATGATATGTTTGTGTGTGTGTGTGTGTGTGTGTGTGTGAGAGAGAGAGAGGCAGAGAGAGAGAGAGATTCAGAGAATGGCAGTTGCGTTATGGGATGTCAGTGTATGGCTGTGTCAGGCCACTTGGCAAGAAACCCTGTTAGCTGTAATACTTTGATCAATTACCAATGATGAGCCATCGCTCTGCAGGACGTGTGTGTGTGTGTGTGTGTGTGTGTGTGTGTGTGTGTGTGTGTGTGTGTGTGTATGTGTGTGCATGTGTGGCGGCCTTGAGAGAAGGCAGCATATTCCAGTCTGTTGGACACACTCTAGACAAGTATTGATTTCAATGGGGAGAATTTAGAGCCTACTCAACCACTAGTCTCTATCACACACACACACACACACACCCACACACACATACACGCACGTTCCAGCAGTTTAGGAAGACATGATTGAAGGATGGAGAGGAAAAATGAAAGAAGAAAGATTAGAACAGAAGATGAGAACAGAGAAAGACAGAGTTCTTACTTAGCAGGAGTCACATGTCAATATCTTCACTGTCAACCAATATTGAACTAGAAGGCATTATGAAGGGCACACACACACACACAGAGAGCTCTTTTTTGATATGTATTGCTGCATGTTTTCTCTCAGGCAACACCAAACAGCTAGAGGAGACAAAGGAGAAAGAGAGAGTCAGAGCAGAGGGAGGAAGAGGAGAAGGCTACAGTAGGAATGACTCCTGTCAGTCTTTGATGAGGGCCTCATTGATGCTGCTGAGAGTCTATGCAGCAGGGGAGCTTTTCAATTATACCCACCGCTCTACTCGCTGATTGGACATCTCCTGTAACCATGTTAGCATCTCGGTACCAAACTGCGGTGGGATTAAAAATTCTGTCATCAGGTGGCAGAGTGGTGTTAAGATCCTGATTAGCGATTAGCTGTAACCCTGCTGGACAAGTTTAATCCATGCTAACTTCTGCTCATCAGTGGGGTCTTTTTATGATTTCTTTAACCTTGATTTGACTTGTATCTTGACAGACAGGCTTTCCTTTTCTTTTCTTTTTTTTCTTTTTTCTTTTTCTTTTTTTTTTTTCTTGGCAGATCCCTGACACACAATTAAAAAGCAATCACACACCATAACACACCCATGGCTTTCTGCTTCTGTTTGCTTAGCAACACACGTGTGTACATGAGCCTTTGAATGGGGACAACAGAGGATCCTGTCCCTGAATTTAGACAGCTGTACAGCTGTTTAAAAAAAAAGGGTATAGAAAAATGTGATCTTAGGGAATCTATATCAAAGTCAAAGTGCTGGTATTACTACTGGTACTGAAAATTATATTTTGGTGCCCTAATGCAAAATGTTTCCCCATGGGATGGTTAGGCACAAGCACTTGTGGGTTTAGGGGAGCATAGGCCCTGATGCTGCCTTCATTTTATCTCAGAACTGGGAAATCATAACTCGGAGTTTTGTCATGCATCACCACTGCTCATTCGAGCTAAACAAGTGGGAGACAACATGGACATCTCCTCAAAAACATTTTTGTTTTGTTTGCTCTGTTGGACCAAAAGAAGCTACGTTTTAATGTTTATGAGCTATTTACCTTTTCAGAACAACTAGTGCATTGCCAAATAAGAGAAATTACTGTTTATGCGATATAGAAATGATGTCAGTGCTGAACTCGGGTTGGAAAAGCTTGTCTGACTTTCCAAGCCAGAATTCCGATTTGAGGGGGCGTTTTCTTTGTTTTTTTTGTTTTTTTTTTCCAGGACAAAAGTCAGAAATTCTGAATTTTAAATGAACGCATCATGAGAGTGCAGATTGCAGAGTGGCGTTGCAGCACGAGTTGCGTGCTATCAGCAAACATACAGGTCATGCTCTCCGTGATAACATGAAGCACCACAGTGAATGAGTGAATAAGGTGATCAGGGATGATTTTGGTGTCATCGTCATTTTCGGGATATATTTACTTGTGTGCCTTTCTCACAAAAAAATGTCCGCGTTCACTGCAGTGTCATGCAAGGACAGCATCGGTTGTACCTGAAGCAGACACCGCCACTCATTGACTTAAATGTGCTCCCTCCATTCCTCCACCCCTCCCCAAAGTCTACACCGGAGCAAACTAGCCTGCAAAGCTGCTGTTACAAAAAGGAATGATTATACTTCTATTGTCAAAGTGTTTTATCGATGTATGGAGCCAGGCAGATAATAGGCAGGCAGGGGGTACCTGTGGCATTATGCCTGTGACTGATTTATAGAGATCACAGTTTCTCTCTCTCTCTCTCTCTCTCTCTCTCTGATGTGATTTTACAGTAGTGTCATTGATCCAGGCCCACTTTGTTCTTGCTCTTAGCTGTTGCTCCTTCTCGCCTCCTCCCGCCATCACCCTCCACTCCCCGGTGGCCAGACTCTGCAGCTTTTAACCCTGACTACCCCTCGTCTCATCCTATAAATCCTTCCATCGTTCTCTCCACCCTTCCATCGCTTCATCCGTTCCCCTGGCGCATCTGTATGTTTGTTGGCTCTTGGAGTCTTTGCTCCGCTGCATCAGAGTTGCGATGGTGATAAAAATGTCCCGTTTCATCCCTCTGCCCTTGTTCTTGCTCCCTGCTATCAGCTTCAACTAGCTAGGCATCACTTATTAAAAAGGAAATTAGCAGTGATTCAACATAAGAGGAGGGGAGGTGTATGGAGAGCGCAGAGGAATTTCATAAACTCTCTCTCTCTCTCTCTCTCNTCTCTCTCTCTCTCTCTCTCACTCATGCTGTCATTTATCAGATTTTAAGAATGCATTATCTGTGTGTGAATTTCCACTTTTCTTAAGGATAACTCTAGCTATTTAAAACCAAGGTTTTCATCCTTCATGTCCTTTTGTTCATTACAAAATTGATGGACTCAACAAATTTGAGCTCTACGTAGATTTCACTTTTCAGGGAGGACTGCCATTTAATAAAATCAAACAGCTTAAAGGGAGATCTACAAGTACCCAAAACATCTTATTTCCAATACAGTAAGACTCACAATGCAATAGATATGTCTTGATTTTTTGGATTATCCATGGTTTGAAACTTGAGCATATTGTGGTTTTAAATTTATCATTCTAAAAGGTACATTCAAGTATTCTGATGCTGCATTTATGGGATATTGGATATACTATAAATTATAAACAGTTGCTTTTTAAGTATTGTTTCTGTTATGGCTATATGTGTCAGAGACACACCCATTAAACATGTCACACTATCAGATATAAAAGGTTGGCTATAAAAGGTGATATGCTTTGATGTCACATAGGGAAATGTCTGTTCACACATACCATGTACACACACAAGTGCACATACTCACAATGGGAATCCCAGAGCCGGCTTTTACCTTTGAGAAGTGTTTTGCTTTCAGATTACTCCAAGTTGCTCCCCTTTTGTTTTTCTGTTTTCCTCCTCTCGCGTTTTTCCTTCATCTCGGAGAACTTGTGTTTCTTTGGTAGCGTAAAAATCTCTAACTGCCTCTTTTTCCGGCTGTTCCGTTCTGGCTCTCGCTCTTTTACTCAGTTTGCATTCACGCCTCCGTTTTGGAACTAAAGTCATCCCTTACTTATCTTCTGTCTTTCATGCTCTCAATCTCCCTTTTGCATTCACTATAAATACAGTTCCCTTGAAGCATATTGTATTTTATTTATTTATTTATTTTATTTTGTATTTTATTATTTATTTTATTTATTTTTATTCTTTATTTATTTTTTTATTATTTATATATTTTTTATTATTATTTGCTGCTACTAGTACTGCTAGAAGTAAATCTCCTCTTGAGATTAGTAAACGATGTAATGAGAGAAAGTGAGAGAGGGAAAGAGAGGAGAGGAGAGGATTGAACAATGAATCCATACATGTTAGTCTGAAAGGGAGGGGTGGAGAGAGAGAGAAATCTATGAAGGATTTGGAAAGAGCGGGATGAAGTGATGGAGAGAGGGAGACATTGGGAGCAGTGTTTCGATCTTCATTTAATAATTGAATAATAATCTCCCTGGAGACATGACCTAGAACTGGCAAAGAGGGATAGAGGCAGCATTAGGCCGAGAGTGACACACTGCTGCCCCCTTGTGATATTATAGTGTCACCACTACGATTGAAAGTGAGTGCGTGTGAGCGTGTGCGTGTGTGCGTGTTCATCAGTGTGTGTATGATTTACAACTGCAACCTGTCTCTGTCACACAGATATGGGTCTGTGTCTGTGATGGAGAGAAAAAGAGGGCTTTTGGATGTCAGGAAAGAGTCTATTTCACTTTGTCACACATACTACGCACACACACACACACACACACACACACACAGCCAGACCTTATCTCCCTGTCAAGCAGAGTCTTTTTTGGGGCTGACGCTGATATATGAGCTTGGGAGGGAGAACGTTGGTAGGACGTTGACGGCTGACGTGAGCGTGATGTTGCGCTCAGGTTGATGTACGAGCTCTGGGGTTAAGGGACAATGCTGCACTGACACCAGGAGAAGGAGCTGTGGCCCCGGGGCCTCGAGTCCATGCTGAAGAGCCAGCTCTGCATTCTCTGCATGCAGCAGCTCTGGAGCCACAAATATACCTAGGACACACCCTGGCATACACACACCTGCTGTGTGTTATTAATAATTAAACAAGAGATCTACACACCCTCATATGAACATGTTTCTTTTCAATGCAGCATGTATGTGCGAGTGTTGTGTTCCTGCTGTGTTTTCATGTGAAAGTATGTTTTGCATCTTAAATTATGCTGTAGGCATAATTCGATATAGGAGACACTTAGTGGTAACCATGATAAATGTGAAATAACTATCCCAATATTCAGTAAATAATGCATCTGCAGTGTGTGTGTGTGTGTGTGTGTGGATGGGTGGTCAGCCATGTGTATGGGCACCTCTTTGTGAGCATATTTGAAGCATATTTGTAAAGTTAAATGTGAGACATTTAGGTGAAAACTATTGTTAGTTTGTAGTATTAGAATCCCAAATTATTCAGTTTTCATGATTTTTTAAGTACACTATACAGTATGCCAGGATAAGAGTTAGGGATCATCATAATTTTTTGAGCTGTTGTATGTTAAATATGGTTAATGTAATTGGGTGTCAAAAAAACAAAACAAAACAAAACATGAAACCCTTCTGAATACATCTAAATAGATACACTAGGTTTTGTAATTTTAAATGATGTGCTGCTTTAACGTGTTAATTTAATATTATAATACTGATGTTACTTTTTCTTCTACTTTGTAATTATTCCCTCCTCCTGTCTCTGCCTTCTCTGTGTGTATCCAGTCTGCGTAGGGAGGGCTACACGATGCAGGTGAACGTTAACGACTACCTGGACATCTACTGCCCGCATTACAATGACAGCCAGCGCATGGTGGGCACCGGCGAGCAGTATATCCTCTACATGGTCAACTACCGTGGTTACAGGACCTGCGACCCCCAGCTGGGTTTTAAAAGGTGGGAGTGTAACCGACCCCACGCCCCCCATGCGCCCATCAAGTTCTCTGAGAAGTTCCAGCGGTACAGTGCCTTCTCGCTGGGCTACGAGTTCCATGTTGGACAGGAGTATTACTACATCTGTGAGTCAAACTAAAGAATTAACCTGAATATACAGAATATCAGAATGTGAAGGACAGTAAAACAGGAGCTGACAATTCCTGTGAGCTGAAATATTATCTTTTTTTTTTTTTTTTTTNTTTTTTTTTTTTTTTTTGGCATGGTTTTGGTGAATCTTCACTTCATATCAGGCACATTTCTTTCTGAGGCTGGCCATTTCTGGGAAACAGAGCGCTGCTTCACATCTAATTATAGCCAAGCGTTGTTATCAAATTTACACGTGACATCTTGTGTCAAAAATTTTGCAACTGCTGAACTGATTGTTTGATTAGCGTGATACAAAACAATTTACTAATGAGCATTTCACAGCAAGTGATTAATGTCATACAGTAAGTAGCTCGATGTGATCATTTAACTTATGCACATTAGTTGTCTATGACAGCTCTAAATGCTGCAGCTCAGAGATCGAAAAGCTGCTCAGCGCCTCATTAAAAGACATGCTTCCTCATTTGTTAGGTTTTCTGCAGATTCTTGTTTACAAAACTCCAAAGGGCCTTGAAAATATCAAATGAAAGCCATAAATAATTTTGAAAAATGTTTGCAATTGAAGTTGGTTATGCCATTTAAATTATAGACATTTGAATAAAAGTTTGACAACAATGTATATTATTATATTATATTATATTATATTATATAAAAAACAGTGCTATATTTTTAACACCTGGTACACAGGCTTACTGCACTTTTCACTGCTGCTTCACAAGGTCACATGTTTAATCTGGGCCACAGTTGCATGGGGTCTTTACATGTTCACACACGTATTTGTCTGAGTTTTTCCTCTGGGTGCTTCAGTTTTCTCTTGCAGTTCCAAAGACATTCAGGTCAGTTAAACTGGGAAACCCAAAGCCTTGACTGTGTCTTTGTGTTGTTTGTGGCTGTATTCCCACAGTCAGCTAGTCTGGTTATAAATGACAATGTGGCAACTGCATTCTATCAGTAAAGCCACCACTTGAAATATTTTGCTAATCACTAGTAATCTGACAGGATTTTTGGCCGAGGATATGCGTTGTGTTGTAGGTATGAATCCACTCTCTGTACACTCGCTGCCTGTCTGATGTGGATTTCCAGTAACACACAAAGAACAGTTGTAAATGTTGTGTAATTTGGACATATTCAACCCCTGGAGGTGTTTGCATGTGTTCTAGGGCCGAACCAAATGCTGTGTGTTCTGCGGTCATTTCAGCATTTGAGAAACAGCTTTAAAAGGCTGTGTAAGACTACATAAAAAAAAAAAAAAAAAANAAAAAAAAAAAAAAAAAGACTACATTCAGTGTGTGTTAGCTGTCACTGTAATTATAGGCCTTGTTCTCGGCTATGAGGATTATGAGAACTGTTTACCAGATCATACACACAGCACTCATTTCACTTTCTGTTCTGCAGTAGTATGTACAATACTACACTACAATACTACAACATACACTCATGTGAGTAAATATTGTCAATCCCAAACAGCGAATGTACTGTGAATATGTTGTAGGATAACAAGAGTGAGTGAAAAGTTGTTCTGGTGTAATAGTGGCATATTGGACATATACAGGAGATAAATGCATTGATAAAATGACACGAAAAAAACACGGGTTTAACAATAAAAATGACAGAAAAATTTTTATTGTGTTAGAATCAGGACCTCGTAGTCATTTTGGGTCCGTGAGGGCATTCAGGTCTGAAATGCTGAAATATAATCAGATTGATACACTTTATATATACTTTATATTTATATGTATTATGTTATGTTTTACAGCAACACCCACCCACCATCATGGTCGCAGTTGTCTGAGATTACGAGTGTATGTCTGCTGCTCCACAGGTAAGTCTGTCACTTTGTGCGCTCTCGCTGTGTGTGTGTGTGTGTGTGTTGTGACCTGTAATGTAATGTTTGGACACATTTGCAGAGGTTATACCTGGACCCATCTGGCCATTCTACCCATCTGGCAAGAGCAAGGCTAGCCACAGACACACACACACACGCGCGCACACGCACACGCGCACACACACACACACACACACACACACACAAGCTGCATGCAGTTGCACACACTATCTAAATACAGTCTAAAACAGGCAGAGCTATTAATACTCCTGCTGAGTTTCCCCTGCAGCATTTTCACTCACAGCACAGAACTCCCTTGCCCCTCTTTTTCTTTCCTTCTCTGGCTCTCTCTATCACTGTCTCTTCTTCCTCTTACCACTCTCAATCTCTCTCTCTCTCTCTCTGTCTCCCTCTTTCTACAACTGCAGCAGTTTTAATGGCTCTCACTCTCCCTTCCTTCCTCCTCTCTTTTTCTTCTACTCCTCCCTTTCTCTTTGTCAGAATCCATTTATTGCTGTGTGGTCAGTGGGTGGCTACATATATGTAGTGTTAACCTCTCTCGCTCACTCTCCTGGCATCCTTCAATATCACTGCCCCCCCC
>VXCM01000953.1:108378-110878 GCA_014773175.1 Lucifuga dentata
CTCTCTCTCTCTCTCTCTCTCTCTCTCTCTCTCTCTCTCTCTCTCTCGCTTTTCTCTCACCATGTCAGGTTGAATGTAATTAAAATCTTTTGGCTTGGAGCGATATTGTAACCCCTGCTCCCTTACTGTCTCTGTCTGTCTCACTCACTTTCTTCTCTCTCCCTCAGCCTCTAATGTGGATGATGAGCCAGAAACTACAGAACCAGCCTACACCCTTAGACCAGACCTAAAAATTGATGATATTGGTGAGTCATGCACACATTCACGCACACACTCACTATGTCAAACACATCTATCTGGGGCATCTGCATTATAAAGACCGTTCATAAAACAGAGTATTGCTCGTTTTTGTGATTCAGAAGCTTCTCAAATTATGGAAATCACATAATTCAAGTTGGCATTAATGAAGTTAAATATGGATTATCAATTATTATCTGGGAGAGTGACAGTTAGTTGACTATGCACTGTTAAAAATGGCCACGCACAGTAAAATGTGCACTTTTTCTAACTTAACAGCACCAGCTGGCTTGGCAAGCTGCTGGTTTTGCTAAACAACAGCATGCATATTCATTTCACACTAGCCATTTTCACTTGCATGTGTAAAGAACACAGAGTTTTCACATGTGGCAAAAAAAAAAATAAAAAATTGAAATTAATTCAGAAAATCCTTGCTCAGATTACTTACACTTAACTGCTACATCTTGACAAGTGCTCCCTGTTTGCCCTTTAAGCCATATGTTGCTCCCATCATGAGTACATCATGAGCCAAATCACCTGTGAATCATGCTGAATTTGTCAGCATTGAAACTGTAAGAAATTTAGCAGAAGCCGAGGACAATGTTTCAGGTGGGGTGTTACCTTCTTGTGAAATGGTAACAAATTAGAACAACGTGTACACCTGCAGTGCCCTCCACTAATAGTGGTGAATAAAAGCAAAATGGGCTGTGAAAAAAATGTATTGTTTAAACCTCTGGATCTTTCATTCAAAATATTAACAAAAATATAACCTTTAATAAAAGTAAAAAAATTGAAAGGAAAAACATTCTTATCATTTTTTTTTTCTTAAATATGTTTTTTTCACAGCCAATTTTGCTTTTATTCAGCAAGGGTGCCACTATTAGTAGAGAACATTGTAGATTGACCAAGCTGCTACCCATTATACAACCAGACATGAGGTATCAATCATTTTCCTGTCTAGGTTTCACATTCCTCTCCCAAGGTAGCCTGTATTACCCAGTCCTGTGTTCATAATCTGTGTGTGTGTGTGAGCATGCTCATACGTATGTGTACACATGCGTGATAAATCAGTGTGTTCTCATAACTGTCATAGGAAACTCATCACAGGCTCCACCGAGTGGCTGCAGGTCGTATAACTTTGTCGTGAATCCTCTCTCTCCGTCCATCATTCTTTTATCTGGCTCCCTCGCTCCTTCTCCTCCCTCCACAACCTCCTCATCCTTCCAACCTTTTATTCCTATCCTCCATTTTCCCTCCCACAACAAAAGAAGGAATGCAGTGGAGGGTAAAGGTACTAAAGCTCAGTTTATTCATTTTGATCTGTGAAACTGAGTTTTCCCTATTCATATGGTTTCAATATAATAGAAGTTTTTATAATAGACAGATAACTTTATGGTATGCATTAATGCTACCATTCTGATACGAGTTGGAAACAGATGTTAATCAGTTATTGATTTTATTTGACCCAGTTATTTTACTCCAGCAACTCTTGTTTTCCACTTCATTGCTACATATACATAAATTCCCTCACGTATCTTCACCACTTGTACTCCAGCCGTTCAGACTTGTAAACATGTTGTGACTGCTGAAACTGCTCATTACAGTAACACCGGCAGACAACACACACATGCGCCGAAAGAACATTCAGCGCACACGTAATTACATGTTGGAGGAATATTGGATGTAGTTGGATGATGAGGAATGTGGAGGACATGAATATACTGTTAATATTTAGCAAAAGGCTGACACGGTAGCAGAGCGCAAATTACCTCAGTTCCTGTGGGTCACTTTCACCTGTAGCACTGTGTTGCCAATAAAATTAATAGGATAACCCAACCGGTGTGAGAGAAAGTGAAGAAGCCAGGAGGCAGCAGTGAAGTGAAGTGAAAACAAAGAAGCACTACAGTTTGATCCCCNACCTCCCCACCCCGTTCTCAGTCCTGCTGTCTGCTCATTAGACTCATCACATCATAGTTTTAATTACTGTGACTCAAAGTTCTCATCACACACGCACTGCTCAGTTCAGACCGGCATGATTACCGCGTCTCAAATGTTTAACCAAGCTGAATGCTGCAGGCTCATATTGTAACCCCCCACCCCACCCCACCCCTCTCCCCTTCACTGCTCACGGTTTATTTCCGAGGCGCTGCCCCGTTCAATCAGCGTCTTCAGCTCAACAGTGGTTCCCTCCTGAATACGGCTTCTAGTATTAGATTTCATTTAGATCTCATTTACAACACAGATGGAATGGTGCTAGCAGCTC
>VXCM01000953.1:115878-135988 GCA_014773175.1 Lucifuga dentata
TTGGAGGTTTGGGTTCAGAAGAGCTGTGTGAGGGGCTAAATTGCTCTTTAAGAAGTTGCACTTAACTTGGACACAAGAGCAAAAGTGTGTGTGTGTGTGTGTGTGTGTGTGTGTTTTTGTGAGAGTCAGGACTCATTTCTGTCAATCACTTCCTGGTTGCGTGCAGGAGCTTTCACACGTCCGTCTCCGTGTTTCTTGGCGTCACCGTGTACATGTGTGTGAATGGATGAACGTGCAAGTGAACATCAGTCTTTTTTCTGCTCTTTCCATGTGTGTCAGTGAGAGAATGTGACCGATTGTTGTCTGGCAAAGCAACAAAAGCATTTAATAGTGTTGGAAACAACAATTACAATCATGTTTACCTTCGACTGGAATGACTTTAAATGAACTTGAAAATAAACTGTAAACTAAACAAACCATAACAGAGGTTATAACAGTGATCATGATAACAAAATAATAAGCTTACAAATCATACTTTTAACAATATGTGTGTTTGGCTCTTTATTCCTTCCCAACCNCCCCCCGTGTCTTTGAGGATCTGAATAAAGGGAATAAACATGGAGTTAATCTGAGACAACAGATGGAGGTTTCTGGAAAGCTTTTACCTGATCTGTTCAGTTCTCTGTAGATAATGTTGTTTGGAAGCTCACGTGGGATTTTCCATATCAAAGTTGGTGTGGCATCACTCTCCCTCAGCAGTGATACCTTTACATGGTCCCATTAGGGCAGATAAGCGCTTCAATCACCTGCCCAGCATTTGAATGACAATGAGACAGACCACCGGTGTGTGTGTTTGTGTGTGTCTGATGGAATGGATAAACCCTCTGCTGATGCCAGACTTCCTGTTTGTGATCGTATGCAACAGGTCTTTGTCATACAGATGTTATTGATCTCAGAGGGAAGATAAAGAGGAACACATAAAGGTCAGATGATGAGATAGAGGCAGATGAAGATAGAGGTAGAGATGTGCGAAAGACAAAAGCCAAAATGTGTTTGATAGAAAAAGAACGTTCACATTGACATGCCTGATGAGATGACGCCATCATCTTAGCAACACTGCAAAAACATGACCTCAAAACGGTATCGTGATCTTGTTTGAAGATTATTCTTTTATTTTTTTTTCTTATCAAAAGAAATCATTCAGCAAGAACAGACTAGAACCATGTCTGAAAAGTGGAAATAGATGTAGATGCATTTACATCCCAAACATGTAGGAGAAAACAAGATGCTTTTGCTTAGTTCAAATCAGACCAATCCAAAGAATGTGACATTTCAGTTAGATTATTTCAACCTGTTTCCAGGTATCAGTAACTTGAAACAGCAACGGAAACGAGAAGCTGACATTTCATTCTAGAATATTCTTCCACACTTCATTGTCATTTGATCCATTTGCTCTGGAAAGAAACAATGTGGCATTTGTTGCTTACAGAGCAAAGAACCATAGTCCTGTTTTACAATGACACCTAAAATGAGCTAAATTAAATCATATAATGTGGTTTTAAGCACTTTTAATTCTTCAAGCTTCATTATTTACATTACAATCTAAATACAATTAAATCAAAATCCTTTATTGCTAGTTTGAAGGTCAAATGGTGTGTTATGAATAGATTTTCAGATCTGAAGTAATTTTTCTTTGTCTACTATTTTTGCTTGATACTTGAACATTTTACTAAATTGCAGAGTATCTTGCTTGTTTCTAGTGGGGGATTGTTGCAGTGAATGTGATGTGAGTGGTGATATAGGTTTTTGCAGCCAACAAAAACAACCTACACCAAGAATCATAATGATTCTTCAGTGACAAGGTGGAGGACATTGTATGCTTGCTATATAAATCTTTATCTTATTAAGTTTTTATTTCACATCAAACTAAAGTGAATAGGCACACATTACACATATCTCCTTTTGGTGATCTAACAGATTCATCAGCACAGGGGGAAGAAGATCCAGCACTGACTCAGACTTAGATAACTATTAGATAACGGAACCTGATGGATGGATTTCTATATTACTGATGTCACTCAACAAACACCTGATGATCATATCATATCCAGGAAACATAAATCTCATTTCCATGAATCATGCTGACTCATTCATAATGACATCAGGTTCTTATTTTCCAGATTTTCAAGACTAAAACACAATTGATGTTATTGTTGGTTAAAACTCAGCTGCAGCTAACATGTAACCCTTTCTGCAAATGTCCATGATGCAATGAACTCACAATTTCACATAAACAACTGAAATATTCAAAGCATGAACACAGACATAGTAAGTGACCACTGGGTACACTACAGCATCACAGATTATGAAATAGACTGGCATTCACTGGAAAACTGGCGATTAAAACTGGGACAGTGCAGTAGCCAAAAGTAACCACTGGGCGCCGCTGTTTAGTCACAGCTTTAGTGAATAGAGGTGCCCTAAACTCTGGGTTTAATCAGTTATCTAAATAACGAAATCCATTAAAATAACAGCGGTCATCATATAACAGTACTCAGTCGGATTAAGATGCAGATTTACGTTCCCGGGTTGTGATATAATATTTCATATGCAGCATTTTTGGCGTTTAATTCACACAGAGGGTTTACTGTGGCTGCACAGAGTTGGAATTTGACTCTGGGGGCTGAGTACATGTACTTTGATAACAACCATTCATCCGAGGCTTGAGCAAATGGCTGCTCACATTCAGCACGATTTTCATCTGCATTCATCTGTCAAGATGAGTCAGACTGAAGAATTTTTCTTCTTTCTCTGATTGCTGTTTGTTTTACCAAGAACCCAATGTTATGCATGAGCAGGCATGTGAATATTAAGCTGTTTACAATAGACTTGTTTAAAGAATGCAGTTTAAATGCATAATACAAACACACAAAAATTTTTACATTACAGGGCAGAAGTTTGAGGCCACCCCCAGATTTAGCATGACCAGAATGTGTAGCAAGTTAATCATAAAATGATTTGGGAGAAGGCAGACAGCAGGCTATTGAATAGGATAAGCAAGGGAGTTTGGGCAAGGGAGTTGAAACACAACTGGAGTGCACTAATACAGACTTATTAAAAATCATTTCTTAAGCCATATTTGATACATAATGTGCTCTTGTTGACAAATTCTTCTTGAAAACTAATTAGTTACATTTATTTTTTTGTCATTTCCTGTGCAATAAATTGGAAAAACAAAAAAAAAAGCAAACAGTGTATTGATGATTTTTTNTTTTTTTTTTTTTTTTTTTAATCTGGGGGTGGCCTCAAACTTCTGGCCTGTAGTGTATGTTTGTGAGGACTTCCATTTCCATAGTAATTAATCTTAACACACTACTGCATACTTAACCTTATCACAAAAACTTTGCAGCACAACCCTAAACTCAGGCTTAAACCTATAGGCTAGTTAAACTACAATGTCAACGCTCCTCTCTTCGTAACGCTGAAATCTAATTCTGTGGTTCAAAACCTTTTAAATAAGTGCACAAAGTCTCCCAAAATGGAAAGATTACATGCGTGAGAGCATATTGAAGAATGAAAGACCATTTCCATCCATCTCACCACCCTCTTCACATACACACATACACACACACACACACACACACACACACACACACACACACACACACACATTAGCATAAAGTACCCAAATCATACCTCACACTCTGCATACACACGTGTTCTTCTATGCTCACTCAGTCATGTCTGTGTGATGATGAGCAGTGGTGATGCTAGGAAAGCTTCCAAATCTGCATTATGGTTCTAGCGTTAAAATAACCTGCTCCATGTGAGCACGCCTGTGTGTGTCAATGCATGACATGCAACATAAGGCTGACTGCGTCAAAGTGTTATACATATTGGTTGGTGGGCATGTATGGATCTTGTGTGTTTGTGTGTGTGTATGTGTGTGACAGAAAGAGAGAGAGGCAACTAATTAACAAATATGAGTGTATCAGGATCCTTACAGAGCCACAGAAGGCCAAAGCTAAGATGATTCACTGATGTCACGTTGTGTAACCTGGGGCCAAATTAAAAAAAAAAAAAAAAAAAAAAAAAAAGCCTGATAATTCTTTAATTTTCTGATGATTCTACTTCTAAAACTAATTTTCATTTTTACTTAACTTTGGAAAAACCTCTTCCCTGTTTTGAGGTCCCTGCTCATACAAAAAGCCCATGAAATCCTCGCAAAAACTATCTCATGATTGGAAAGAATCCCAATGGAATTTTTAAGATGCAATTTCATTGCTGATCGGCGATGCTTATTATTCCATTTCTCAAACCTCATGGCAAAAGCCTTAAAGTTAAAGTAATAATCTGACCTTTTCATTTAAATATATTTCTGCTTTGCTATTCTCTGTTGATTCAACTCCCAGTGAGTAAAAATTTGATCTTGTGCACAGGAAGTGATACACACACACACACACACAGAAGCAAGAATTCAGGTCTGAACCCTTCACTGTTTTTTTTGTTTTTTTTACATTTTCACGGATTCACTCAAATGTGACTTGAGTTAATGTGAGGCTTTGACAAGATAGAGGGGTGACATCCTTATGTGTCCAATTTCCTTCCACTCATTTTCTCATCCTCCACATACAACACATCACGTTTGTCCCCATCATCTGCTCTTCCTTCTCACAGCTTTCTCATCCACCCATCGAACGGATGCTCTGATGCTCTCGTTCACCCCCAGATTTATGGTGTTGGTGTTAGTCATTGCCTGGCTTCCCCTCATGCTCCCCTCTTCTCTAAGTTTAGTTCTAATCCTCTTTCTGACACAGCATCTGTATAGCACTAACAGTTGGAGATTTATATGTACTCTTTCTCTCTCTCTCTTTCTCTCTCTCTCTGACAAACACAAAACACATATACTTAAACACACCACAGACATTTTAATACATATGTATGCTGGAGTTGCCACATAATAAAACTCTTGGGATTAGAGGGTTAATATATGTAAATTAAACATGTAATTTGAGCCTCAGTTTCCTCCTATGTGGTTTATTGGGTTAAAAACAGATGCACAGATGATCACACATGGAACACTATTTTTAGATATTCACATATAATTGGTGTGTGTCAGTCCAAGGGCAATACATCACTACTGCATACAACTTTTTAATAAGGCATACATAAAGTTTAACTAATGGCTCTATTGATGACTAAGAATATTAATATAAGAATATTACATTCATAAAAACTGTTGCATAATTAGGTCCAGATGCTCATCACCATGAATGTAACTAATCTGGACACGTTTGGTTGAAAGGACAATTTCAATGCAAATTTTTACTTTTTTCACTGAACATGCCAAATGTTGAGTTACTGTATGTTCTGATCCCATGTCACAGATGAAGGCTTAAACCAGTGAATGAAGATGTGTTTACTCTGACTGAAATTTTTCATAAAATTAGTATGGATCCATGTGCTTCTGCAGAATGCACGTGTTCTTGTTGCATTAACGTGTCTGGAAATGAATGGTATGATAAATGATTAATGCATCGCTTTACCTGATGTTTGGTTAGGTTTGGCTTTTAAAAACATGGTGTTCACATAAGTACAGCTAGACTAAAGTGCTAAATAATGGTCCATGGTGTTTCATCTAAGTGTTTTTTTCTCTAGATTTCCTTTTAATCTCTCATCTCTCTCTTTTTGATTGACTCCTTTTCTGTGCTGCATAAAAAGAAGGAGTCGTTCCCCTCTAAGAGTCTCACATCCACTTTTATCTAAAGGAAGGACTTCCAGTGCTCTGTTACTTGGAAACCAAGACACAGTCTGGCTAACACACACCAGGCACACTGACCAACACAATTGTGGCTGTGAGCCGCATCGTGATGATGCAATTTGCTGTCTGCTTAGGCAAAATAGAGGATTTAATGAGTCAAGAAACATAACAGTCTGTCCTGTCCTTATGGGACACTGTGCCAGTGTGCAATTTCAAAAAAAGCCCAAAATGGCTATGAAACAGTGTTCAGGGTGAATGATGATCTGACCTGTGCATCATAAATCTCTCAGGCTCCAGAGTTTCTACTGCATTCAACTTTTCATCTGATAGCCTCTAATCATATTATTCTGAGGCTGCAGAACCATGTTTTGATTCTAAAATCTGCAGTTCTTGTCCATTTTTATGCAATGAAGTTATGGACATTAAATTCTGATCATTTCTAATATTTTAGACTCTTAAGTGAAGGATGAGGTGGAATCATATCATACTACCATGTGTAACATACTGTATATGTAAATGCTAATGGACTATCAAAATGAAAAAAAAATGAAAGTTTCATCAATTAAAATTGTTCTCCTAAAGACAAATGGTACTTAAGATGTTGTCAAATTATCATATGCTTTCAAATAAAACCCAGCTTATTCTGAATATATTGAGATCCATTAAAAAAAAAAAAAAATCCTACCTTTACTCCATCACATTCTCTCATTTATTCATTCCACTCTGGCAATTTTAAAATTCATGGAGATGGATGCATGTCAGTTTAATTTTGAGGAGACAGTGAGATGACAGTACGGTCATTTTGCCAGACATTTGTGATTTTTCTCCTTAACTCTCCTCTTTTTTTCCCTGTTGTTCTTCTTTATGCTCCTTTTAGCATCACGTCTCCTTAAATACATATTTTACTGCCTGTTTTCTTGTTATTCCAAAGTTTCTGCTCTAAAACAAAATCCACAATCAAAGTCTTCTGGGTGACACAACATGAGCCCATCTTAACTCTCTGTAACACACTAAAACACATATATGAAGATGCTCAGGCTCAAACACTGATTACTCAACATCCTGGAGGCTGTATCATGTGTCTTGATGATTCAGGTTATTGTGGGTTTGGATGAAAAAACGTGAATTGATATGAAAAATAACCTTCTGTCATCATATCATTGCACGTGTGTGTGCTTGTGTGCATTTATGTTTATGCTTAAATACACGTGTGCTTGCAGGGTGCAGAGAGAAGAGAGGAAGGCGTCCTTCTGTGGCCCTGACGCACTGAGCAGACTAATGTTCTAAACCTTTGAGATGACTGTACTGTAACATCCTGTGCCCCTGGAACTCAAATAACCTGTCTCATTTAATCAAGACACACACTCAGCCTCCACTCATCTTCTTATCCCGCGTAATTACAAATCTACGTTGGCTTGATGTTGCAGCAGCTCTACAGTCAAATTCTCAAAGCTGTTCTTCCATTTCTTTTTATTGGAGTAAGTTACCTTAAATCAACCCTCAACATCTACATTTATAATCTCTTGGATTTAAAGTTTTTTTTTCTTGAGCTGTATCACACATAGTCTGTGCACTTTGTACGTTCTGGATTTCAGTTGTGTTATCAGGGTTAAGATTTTGGCATATGAGGACTAATGCCAAGTTTAAATCCAAAAACTGATTAAAATGGAACTTAATGTTTTTGTAACACTGAATTATATAGATAAGAGTTGCTTATGCTTAATTATTTTGATTATTTAAATAGATCAACTGACAGAATTATGCAAGTTGTTTCTTCATAATGTGATTTCATAAAAGACTATGAACTGTTGCAGTGTTTGCATAACTGAATCTGTGTGCTTTATTCACACATATGGCCTGACCTCTGACCTCATCATCATCAATAAATATACCAAGTACTTTTGATAATAGCAATGAGAAGTTGAGTATTATGATGACCATTATGTAAAGCAGGGAAGTTTTATTTTAATTTTATTTAACCTTAAATAGGTAAGTTTGATTGAGATTTAAAATCTTTTTTTCCAAGAGAGACCGTGCTTTGTTATTGTGATGAATCTGTCAGATTAATAATGGATAGATTGAATATAGATTCAGCCAATAACCAGCTTGTCAGTTCTTTCTCATTAAAACTCTGTCCTGTAATATACTACTACTACTGCAGAGATTTACTGTATTAGACACATTATTTTAATGCAACAATTCATTGTAGGCTATGTAATATACTAAAGCTCTAATATCTAATGTAAACACACATCTTCCCCCTCACATCTATCAAGCGTGACCTCTGATGTGATCTTCCGTAGCCTGGTGGTGCTTCAGTCCTTCGATGCTAAACCGACTGCACGTTTCAGCCTAATGGTATCTCATTAAATCTCTGTGAATCGTTCTCCAAATACGTCACCCTAAATGTAAATTTTGACAACGACCTCAGATGTAATCTTCTTTTGTCCATGTGAGCTATTTGTTGTTGGTGAAATGAGGCAATAAAGATGGACCCACAATCTCCGTTATCTGTCTTATGGGTCTCTGTTTTAGACAAATTTTTTGATGAACAGATAATTTTATTGTGACAGAATATAATTTCTTATGTATATTTCTCATCTGTTCTGCTTGTATGTCCAGGGCATCCCTTTTCATAGCCATTCAAAAAGGTGGCAGGGAGACGTGCCTTTCTTCTACAGCCTCTGATCTGTGCGATGTTTTACACATTTTTGAACACTGCGTGATGTTTCACGTCTTATCTAGCATTTGTGTCTGGCCATGTAAAACAAGCACAAGACAAAATGTCTTTCTGTGTTTTTGTGCATTCCTTCACACAGCTTCCATATTGATGAACAATATTGCTATTGCTGCTGCTTTTTCATCAAGGGAGAGGAATACAAAAAATGACCTCAGCAGACACACTGGACATAGTGTGGACTGCATGTTCCCAGCTATCCTTGTCAAAAATAAAACAAAGTAAACAATTTCTCCACCAAAATGGCCAAAAGGTTCCAAAATTTTATGCCATGATTCTGATTTCCCAAACTGTAAGTGTGAACTTCCTAGCAGGATTTGAAGGCACAATGAGAGCAGCTGATTTGGTTTGTTGATAATTGATAATAGTCATTATTACTACTGTACTTGTGCTTTGGTTCATGAAAATAGATCCCCAAAGTTTGAGAATAAGTTTTATCTTGCACATAATCAATTGGAACTAGGTGATTTTGGTCTGTGTATAAAGGCCAGGTTAATTACACAGAAGTTAATGATGAGACTTAATGCACAAGGGAAAATTTTATTCCATGTTCTCCCCCCTTAAGCCGTTACTAACATTGAACAAATCATTTTGTGTATGACACACTCCCGTAAGCAGACTAAAGACACACACTCTGACACTCATGGAAGTTAGAATGAATCCAAACACCTCATTAACACACATCCTGCAGGCTGTCCTTGATTCATCTTGGCATCAACAGCATATTAACACATGTCTATCGGGGGGTTACACCATTCTAGTTTACTGTGGAGGTCACAGTTGTATAAATACAACTGTGACCTCCACAGTAGAGTGATACACGGTAAGTGCAAAAATATCGCTTGTATAAAGAGATTAAATGAGAAGAGTAATGGACAGATAAATACATAATAAAGAGATGGCCAAGGGACAAAGGGAGAAAAGGAGATAAAAGGGGGATTACATATTTCAACAGCAGTAAGTCAGTGGGGCAGAAGAGCAGAGAATGATGGATGATAGAGAAATGGAGGGATAGAGAGAGCAGAAATAATAATCTGGGAACATCTGGACATGCCTGCACAGAGGTGGTGTCTCACACCGACATACGTGCTCTCTCTCTCTCTCTCTCTCTCTCTCTCTCTCTCTCTCTCACACACACACACACACACACACACACACACATTGACACTATCTCTCATTCTATCTTCATACAGTGAATCATGTTTTTATTATCTCAACTTAGCCTGATGGTTTTAATTGTCCTATCTACTGTGTCTTATCCAAGTAAAACCCAATAAAAATTAGTGACTGACTCACACATTTGATACGTTTACATGCACACTAGATTTTTGTTTGTATTGAAATTAAAGCAAAATGCATACATGAATTGCATTAAGAGTATTCCATCATTCGCTGAATATGACTCATTTTTTAATAAATGTGTGAGGGAATGCACACAAGGTGAGGACATGTATCCAGAGAATGCTTATCAGATTATATAACAGTGGATCGTCATGATTTACAATCATATAGCTCTGTTACTCAGAGTAGACCAAAGTCAATTTATGTCAATTTCAATTTGATTGTGGTGTTTACATTTGAAAAAATCAATTAATTTCCTAAATCACAATATAATCGAAGTTTTAACATGCATGTTATCACACTGACTGGTGTGTCTGTATGCAAGGGAGAACAGCCAAGGGATGTAATCTGTTTTCTGTTTTCACCTTCTCTCAGATTTCCTACATTTCCCAGAACCACTTTCATCATACTCCAGCAAACTTGTCTGGACTTGTTGCATTCCCACTGGTTTTATGCAGAGAGCTTTGGTGATAGTAGTGATGGTGATAGAAACAGGAGGAAAGAGAGAGTTCCTTATGACAGAAAAGTCACTGTCACTGGAGAATTTTTGCATCTTTTACAGAGGATTTCCCCCAGTGTGGCTGAATAAAAACCAAATGGTGAGTGTGGAAAGAGGCTGAGAGGCAAACAGTAACATCTGATTTAGATTTTCTCCAATGCTGCATTGTGTTGTGTAGACCTTTGTCTAGTTATCCATGAAAATATGTGTCCAAACACTGTAAACACAAAACTGTGAGTAACTCTGTTGTGTGACTGGTTTGTGATCAGTTGCTTTGTCTCTTCAGACCTTTTTTGTGCTTTAAAGACCCACTTTAGTCAAATATAACTGCAATGCAGGGACATGTAATGCTTTATGTAATTATTTTAATGCCTGTTTTGTTATGAAACTGGATATAAAACATAAATGGTTGGTGCAGCATGTGACAGTGCTCTCACGTTGCAGCTTGAAGCTCCCAGTATACCTTTGTATGAAGCAAAACTTTCAAGGCAAAAATTAAAGGCGTCTTACAAGGCTCAAGGCATGGTGATTCAAGCTCTTTTGGTGCTTCACCAGTGAAAGGCCAGCAGGCAGAGTTTGACTTTTGTTTTGGGTCATTTGTTACTTCCTCTCCTGTTTGATCAACACATCTAAACTCTGCAATTGTCAAAAAAAAAANAAAAAAAAAAAAAAAAAAAAAAATTCTCCATCCTCTTTCCTACACTGATTTAGAGGATGACTGTATCATCTCTGTCTCCATATTCTTTGCCTTGTTTGTATCGCTAAATAAATTACAGCCACTCTTACCACCGCCTCTGGTAACAGGCAAGTTGTGACCATTCTGTGCCAGTGTGTTCTAGGACACATGCATTGGTCTGGTCTTTCACTGTCTCATCTTACATCTTTTGACGTATACTGGGGCTTTAAAGTTTGGCTCAGCTGTTAGCTGTATCTGTTGAGCACTGAGGGCCAAATTTACGAAGCCTTTTAGCCTTTTTCAATACATTCTTTGACAAGATAAGTTCATGTTATTTATCAAATAGGCACAGCAGACTGGAAGCCTGTTTATCTGTCAGCTGAGAAGCACTTTGCATGTCATCTACATCATTAAGTGCACTTCTCTTTCATGCATACACATGAAGGGGAGGACTGTGCAAATAACAGGAGGAGATGTGATATGTGTGGTTGAATCCACTGGGTTTATTAAGGTTCATTTTGCGAGGGTTAGTTTGGTTCGGAAATTGTCTGCTTTTGAGGTGCACATTTTTGTGGGTTTATTAAAGGCCCTGCACGCCCGCACAGGTGTTTTTGGTTAATTTAGCTTGTTAGACATCTTCTCAGGTTGAAGTTGGATGAAGTTATGCTAATAAATAGTCACAAAGGTGTATGTTATGATGCCCTAACAGATGTAGTAAACCTATGAGGCAAGAAGAAGATGTCACATGATCAGCACAGTGTGTATACATCCACAAGTTCTCAAAAGATGCCAAACTAAGTGAAAAGACCTATGGGGTGTTCCATGGGTGTGCAGGGCCTGTATGTAAAGTTTTGAGGCAAAATAAATTTTACCTGTATTTTATAAGCCTGTGGTTCTCAATCTTGGTCCTTGGGTACCACAGTACTGTATTGCCCATCTGTCCCTGCTCTACCCACACCTGATTAGCTAAATCCTGTATGTTTAGCCAATCAAGACCTGGGAAGTACCAACTCGTGATCAGATGGACACCTGATTAAGCTAATCAGATTGTTCATGTACTGTATGCTGGCTAACCACAGTGCTAGTGAGGATGTGTGACAGCTAGGCCTTGCATCATGCATTTTGAGAAATCTGCACAGAATTTATTCAAAATCCACAAAAATGTTGCAGTTAAAGACCTTCATAGGCTCCCTTCATCACAAGGCACTTTCCCCAGGCTTACAGGTACTGATACTGAGGGATTCCAGTAGCCTGACTGAATATAGAGCTGCAGGTCTTGCTGCTAGTATGATTTTGGTACTCTGATCTGACAAAGACTTTGAAAAGGCAAATAGAAAGAACCCAATATCTGAAAATCACAGAGATGGTGCTGCAGTTAAACAAGTCTTTAATCTTTCTGTGTTCTTCAGCTTGTTTTCCCATCTGTAAGAAAAAGTTAAATTGCATTTGAAAAGCTGTAGGGGAAGGAAACAAAATGAAGCACTGATGGCTGTTATCAAAGAATCATTTGACAGTGAATCTGAGAAAGGATCCTATAGTAGTGACTATTCACTGATGTGTTATATCTTGATAATCTGACATATGAGTTGTGCATGTGTATGTGATCAGTAAAGGTGACATAGTAAGCCAAACACATTTCTCCTTTCTCTCTTTCTGATTTTCTTTTTCCAAAATAAATCTCACATTTCCTCAGTTTCTTGTATTTTTTTGTTTGGACATGTCTCTGTCCTAATAAATGGTTAGTTAAACAGTTTGTTCAGTGATGGCCTTGAATGCCTGTTCTTCTCACGTTGGTACACACACGCACACACACTAAACTGATTGTTTCCTTTTGGACACAAACAGAATCCTGTTTGGATCCATCACTGTCAGAAACAAACGTGTTCACACACACGGTTTTGACAGAGAGAGCTCTGTAGTTCAAGGAAATGGCAGCAAAGTCAAATGGTGATTGGGCGATTGTTGGTAGCGTGAAGTGATGGGAAGGACAGAGAGCAGAAGAGAAGAGCCTTTGATCTCCTCTGATCTGGAATAAAGAGCTGGACCGCGCTGGTCAGCCTTGAATAAACATACATAATCTTCTCATTCCTGCCCACAAAGAGTCTGAAATAGCAGAGCTTGTGTAATACAAACTAGTTTTCTCTGAAATAACTAACAAACCAAACAACATTTTTATCAAGTTATAACACATATTTCTTCATATATATGAAACATAATGTGCTTTGCAAATAAAAATGGCAGAACTATAAAACAAGAACAAAAAACAAAATAAACTTGCCAATCCAGAAACCATGACTTTGTTTTTGGCTGTAGAATGCTGTGTCTATTTTATCATTGTGAGTTTTGTGATGATAAAGTCATTTTTGTGCTGCAAAAGCACCAAGTTGTTCATTGTGGACTTGGATATGATGCTGAAAATTCCTACCTAGGATCCTCAGTAAAGGCTAACAAAGCCATTCAGCTTCTCACACTCTCAGAAAAGCTGGTGTATTGTCTTATGAAGCGGAGACTATTCCTCAGCACATTTACAGCATTTCACTGTTTACTCAGCTCAGCCTGAAACCAAATCAAACCTCTTGCAACAAAGTCTAAACCAGCAGAAACAGACAAGGCTGCAATTATCCTTTTATCAGGTATAGGTGAGTCAGCAAAAATAGTAATACTAAACTTGTATGACTGCAGCGTTTATCAGGAGGTTTCTTGTATTCGTGCTTGCAGTAAAGACTGCTGACTGCACCATGGCATCACACAGGAGCAGATACTGTATCATGGAGATGACTGAGTCCAGTGAAGGTAAACAGGTGTAATGTTTCTGGATTATGTAAACAGTGTAGTATCAGTGACCTGCCTTACCAGCAGCCATGATGTCACCTTGTATAACGTGATAAGACAAAAGGGTAGCGGGATTCTTGACTCAGTCTTAGCTTCAGATTGCTGTATTTACATGGATTTCTAAAACTTTTTGCAGGTCATATCAACATATTTTCACTTCAGTCCACATTATTCTGAGTCTGTGAGTTCTTTCCCAAGACATACTGGCACTCTGTCATGCATGTACACATAAACTCACTCATATACACTAATGGAATCCTTCCACACGCTAATGCACAAGGCAATAACCATGCATGCACACACAGAGACAATAGCACACTGATGCAGGGACAATAGTGTTTGTGTAAGCCATGTGGGCTTTGCAGTGCCTGTCTCTGTGAGAGGAAAGATTCCATTTCAGCCAGCAAACACACCAAAAGGGGTTTAACACTGATTTCATATTACTTGTTCAGCCCAAACAACCCAACTTTCAAAGTGCGTTCTTGAAAAACACAGTTGAACTTTGCACATGCACTTGTAAGATAAAAGTTTTGAGTTATGATAGCAAGTACAATATTTTCTCCCTCTCTTATTTTATATCTCTTTCTCTCTGACTCTCCTTATCTGTTCAGGAACAAGGTGTACACACACCCTGGTTATGGTTCTCACAAACAAGTTCACCATGACTTAGTGCACGTAGACTTGCACGTGTCACTTAGTAAGAGATGCACACACAGCACATTAACATGAGCATGCACGTCTTAAGCATTAAGCACAATCCAATATACAGTATGCTTTAACCATCCAGACCTGCAGCATTACATATACCTATTTGCTAGCATTTTTGAGTATGTCCATATGTTATTTATATGTGGTGCCAGCTTGTACTGTTGAGTATCCCTGTTTAAACATATCCTATCCTTCCCTCTCACCATATTTTCAATGCAAAACTCCAACTTAGATGAAACTAGAAATTTTGGTTTGTTGTTAGATTTGTGAGACTTACTGTCTGTGCCATCTGTCTCTCAGTCATCTGTCAAATAAATTCAGCCTGTCTGAATCTGTCTGATCCTTCCCATCCACAGAGACCAAGTGGTCTGATTCAGGTCTGATGTAATAACAGTCCTTAATTTTGGGAGATTCTAGCAGAATGGATACAGAAATAGGAGTGAATGCCTGAAAAAAACTGTCTTAAATCCACTCTGTCCTTTGACTATCTTTCTGCTTGATGCACAGCTTTAATTTTCTCTGTCAACCGTGTTGCACTTTACTAATGCACTGGCCTAGGATCCTTTAAGCTGCAGTAAGTGTCTGTAATGTCGTCCATAAGAAGGGCTTAGCCTACTGTTATCTGTCTGAAACTATGGACAGAAAGATGTAGGTCAGGGCTGCCCGTTTGGGTAGAAACTGAAGGTAAATTTAAAGTTGGGTCAAGCCTTGTTCTTTTATCCAGTCTGTTTTTTATGTCAGAGACAATCTGAGTGACGCTGGTCTTCCTGATGCTGTATGTGCTTGGACTCTGCTGGTATCTGCAGACACAACGCGTAACGTAGACGCCATTCTGAATATAAAACTGGCAATACAAACAAGCACAAATACCTCAGTCAAGCACAGCCAAACACCCCGTGGATCAACCTCAGCACAGAACATACTCATACACCCCGCCCAAACACTTCAAAACACACCACCCACTCCCCAAGCTCCAATAACTTCCACAACATCACGCACACTGTGTGTGTGTGTGTGTGTGTGTGTGTGTGTGCATAGAGAAACAGTGATTTTGCTGAATTGTTGTCACGATTCAGGTGTTCAAGTGTGAATATCGCCCTTTGTTAGTCGCATTGATTCCAGCTTTAAAAATAACAGCTGCCTGGGTGCATTTTCTGCTGCCTCACTGTCAGTCATGCTGATTCATGTTGTGGAGTGATACGTTGGGTAACTGTTTCCATGTGAGATATATGACCTCTTCTGACAACCCGACATTCACAGACAGCATGAGTTCAAGCACGTACCACACACACACACACACACACACAAACTGACACTCATACAAACATAGAGTCATGGGACCAACCCTACAGTTTTGCATCACCTCCTCTGCTGGCTTGTATTCCATTATGACCGCACTAGAATTAATTCCCGGAGTTCATACGTCTGCCAAAAGGGTTGCCGGTTCAATTCCCTCTCCAGCTGTTTGTCTTGTATATCTCTGTACAAGCGGAGCAGAGAAATGGCCCAAGACACACAATAGGTCAGCTCTGGCGTTTCTAATTACAGAACAGCACATAGCAGAGAAAGGCTGCTAATACACTGTGGGTCTGTTCAGACTGACTGCTATAATTACAATCAGGCTGGATTCAGCCTGGCATAGCCGGACCGTGTCTGTAAGGCTTGGGGTGTTAAACCACCCGTGGCTTCCATTAGAGGACATGGGCTAATGAGAGCACCGCACACACATACACTGGAAAACACACAAATACACACACATATAGTGTCCAGTGTTCGCTGTGCTTTTACTGCATTCTGGTGAGTTTAATTTCACACTTTTGCCTGCCGTGACACACAGATACACACACACACACACACCAACAGCTCTGAGAAGGGTGTGATTTTAAATAGAGTTATTAGGAATCGAGCTGGGAAAGAGCCAATTAAGACTGTGTGATTCTAATTATGCCATTCATTTTACTGCACACCAGTCCACAAGGGAGCAGGAGTGCAGGAAATGAGCGTGAGGGAGAATTTTAAGGAAGAAATAAAAGGGTGAAAATAGGTAAGTCAGGAAATGTTTCTCGAGATAGAAGGAAATTTGGAGAATTAGAGAGGCCAAAACTGAGAGAAAGAGGGAGGAGAAAAGAGAGGGCTGGAAAGAGGAGAGGGTGAGAGGGGGGTAACCTGATCTCAGTCCTGATAAAGCCAAATTTATTTTGGAGGGCAACAGAAACAGCTTTGTGTCACTACGCAGATCTAGAAGGCCCAAGAGGAGAGGAATGGTCAAGTCCAATACTGTCAGAGAGAAAGACAGAGAGAGAAAAAGAGAGAAAGAGACCTGAACCACAGCTAGCTAACCACACTGAAAGAACTGCAATTAAGATTTTCCCAGAATAGTGAGAAAACAGAAGAGAAAACAGTCAGCTTCCATACCGTCCATACACAGTACAAATACTGAACTGGCAAAGCTACAGTCATCCTCAATTTTGGGGGAATAGAAAAATCCTTCATCAAATGTTTGAAAAATCTACAGTTACAAAGCCAGTTTAGCACTGATTTTTCTTATCAGTGAACATACATGCCTTGCAGAGCATTGAAGGAGCTGAGGCGCTCTGAACTGTCAGGGTTCACTAGTTAATTTGGTGTTAAAAAGCATCCACCAAGCTTACTTCAGTGAAAGTTCCAAATTTGATGCATTTTATTCTGAACATTTTTCCTCTCCTAGAATTCACTATATAGAGTGGAAAGCAGCAATACAATTGATTTTATTCAAAGTATTAGTGTTGAATAGTAAATGTACAAATGGATCATAGTGATTTGGAAATCCTCTTAAAATAAGCAGGGAAACATGTCGTTATATTTAGCAAAAAGAAATTGATGAGAGTTTCTGTCTTGTACAAACAGAGACAGATGGCACAGCTGGGATAAAATTGCACACACACACACACATACACACACACACACAGACATCATCATCATTATCATCATACAGCATCACTACAAAAATCCTGAAGAGAAATACATTAAATGTTATTAATTGTAAGTGCTGTGATAAAATGCACATAAATGTAAAGTATGTACAGTACATGTGAAATTAAAGCCATACACAGACACACACACACTACTGCCACTGACATTAACATATTTAAGTATAATATCCAGTAAAGGGATTAGCTCTTTTATTTCAATGATGGAGGAAAAAGAAAAAGGACAGAAATCTCCCATGCACTGCGACGACCATAAAATTAGTCCTCAGCAACTTCACAGAATTCATTTTGATGCTCTTAATCCTTCCATTTTTTCCCCCTCTATACTGTATTTTCTCCAGTTGAAGTCAAAACAGTAACAAATGTAAGAAGGCAGAACTGAGGTGCATTGTGATCAGATTAAATGATAAATATTTGGAGCTCAGGGAGATGATCCAACTCTCAGCAACTCTTGCAACTCTCAGCCCTGTTATAATCTGATGCACCTCCTCTTCATACCATATGCCACCTCACACTCATGGACACAATAATGTGATTGGTCTAATTGTATGATAGTAACAATAGACTATGAGAAGTGATGCAGTGTAATCCAGCCCAGACTGTTCTTTGTATAACCTCCTGATATGCCTTCAAGTGTCTCCCAGCTAACCTGAGCCTGGCTGGAGGACTGTATTAGACTACATTCTCCACTTAGATGAAGATCAGGAAGAGGAAGAGGCTTTAACAAGTAGCCTAACTTACCTTCATCTGAACACTTCTTTTCCATCAGCTGTTTAACTTTCTGATATGACATCACTGATTGAGGTCTGGTCAGAAGAGAAACATGTTTGAAAGTTTTAACCCAGCAGAATTGTTCTTCCTTGTGTTGATTTTAATGGTGGCCTAACCAGATGAAGGAGAAGTGAGAGTAAAGATGAGCTGCTGATATTCCTCCAAATAACAAGTCAACATACAATATAGTTTTAGAAGTGGTTTAACCAAAAATACAGCAAATCTGATGACAGGATGACGGAGGCAACAGAGTATTAAGAGGCCATGAATGAGGCTATGCAAAAATTTTGACAAGTTCAGATGCGGCAATGATCAAAGCCAAATGTGAGCACAAATTCTTAATGTTGCTTGTTAATACATATGTGCCAAATTTTGTTCAGTTTTCACCCAATGTTGATTAAAGTTCACTGCCAGCTTTACATGTCAAAATCAAGTATGATCAAGGGACATGTTTTGCAATATTTATTACAATGCACCATGCATTTTTGAAGCTGCGCTGATTGCACATCAGATCATAAGCACATTTTCTCTGTGGCATGCTGATAAAAGTCCACATCAGAAAAGAACATTTTGTTTGAATGAATCAAGTCCCAAATGAAACGGTTCCTCAAACAGAATCTCCCTTTTCCTGCAACTAATCTCAGTGATCTCAAAAACACCTTTCCGATGCCTATATGAGCTACTCTACATACAGTGTGTGTGTGTGTGTGTGTGTGTGTGTGTGTGTGTGTNGATGCCTATATGAGCTACTCTACATACAGTGTGTGTGTGTGTGTGTGTGTGTGTGTGTGTGTGTGTCTGTGTGTCTGTGTGTCTGTGTGTGTCTGTCTAAGTGAATAGGGTCATTTATTCCATTAGTCCATTCTAGTAGAGGACACCATCTGTTAGCTGTTAGAGCTCGGGAGGAGACCACCGCCCCAACTGAACTTTCCCTCACGGCCTGTTGTAACTCTCCCTCTAACATCCAAAATATGACCTGACCTTCACACAACCAATCACCTGCTGTCATCAGAACACTGGATGTCCATCCTGTTCACCCTTAGGTAAATTCTACAAATTCATTGCCTGTAAGTCCATAAATCAATCAAGTGAAGCATACCTATCTGTGTGCTTGTGGATGACCCCCAGCTGATCGGGTTTGGCAGCGCTGAGAAAATCCCACAGAAACATGTTGTGCATGTACAGTATCCATCTGCCAAGGATAACCCACGCAAACATTGTGGCATGTGTGTGTGGTCTGCTTTAGTGACTGTGAGGACTGACTCTTGACAGGGCACTCATCTCAGGAGGACATTTTAAGTTGAAGACATATTTGCCGGTCGTCATGGTGTTTTTTTTTTTTTTTNTTTTTTTTTTTTTGTTTTTTTTTTTGGTTTACAGACTGAGATTACGGTTGGTTATGGTTTTTTAAGTGTCAGGATCCATAGACAAGTACAGAAAAACCAATACATGTGTGTGTGGATATGTGTGGTAGTGTGAAATCTGGACCAGACATTGCTACCACCCACTTGTGTCATTTAGGAGACCCTTGGATCACCATGGTGACTCTGTGTCAAGAAATACACACCAAAAAGTACACATCTCCTAATGTGCATTAATTATTAATGGACTGTGTTTGCTAAATTCATTTCCAGCCTCTCATTAGACAACCTCTTTAAGATTCACATCTTTTCTGAGAGTCCTCTTTGTACCATTATCATTATCAGCCTCTGCACACAATGTGACTGTTTTTCCTACAAAAGTTAAGAACCTGTAAGAAAGTACAATAAAAACTTCTTATAAAATGTGCACCAGAGAAGCACATAATAAGCCTAGCTGTGTGTGGTGGTGTGTTTTGTGTGTGTGTGTGTGTGTGTGTGTGTGTGTGTGTGGGGGG
>VXCM01000953.1:136053-180103 GCA_014773175.1 Lucifuga dentata
CAGGCAGCTGAGTGCCTGAGTGTGGATCTGGCTGTGTTATATTGGCAGTTGTTTTCTGTAATTGCATCTACAGGTGTTTGTCTACTAGCACATTATAAACGACTATGACACAGTTCAGCTCAGTACGAGAAGATAAAAAAAAAAAAAAAAANAAAAAAAAAAAAAATACCAAGATCATGATTTAGATAAAGAGAATGGCAGATTTTGTGTGTGTGTGTGCGTGCATGCGTGGCAGAGAACATGTCTGTGCTGCGTCCGTTTCCAAGTAGAACACAACTGTGACCCCTGACATGACAAGCGGCAGACTGAGTGTTCTTGATAATTAAGCAAGTGCAGAATTATGCAATGAGTCTGACCATGCCAATAAGAGACAAAGAAAGAACAGAGAGACAGAACAGGAGGCAGAAAGAACAGTATGCGACATAAATTCCTGACAAAACAAAAAAAAAGAGAGACAAAAAGTAGATAAGTGTAAAAATCCAAACATAGGCTTGAGAGATTTGAGTTAGTTTAACTTAGTTGCACTTCAGTTGGGTTTTATGGTTGGTAAGTTTGGTTGTATGCTACTAATGAGCAAGTTGTAAACTAAATTTGGAGAAGGTCAAGCAATGTGTGTGTATTTAGGGAATGCTATCATATTAATGACACACATACATGCACTTTGCCCCTGCACCTGTAACATTGTAGCCTTAGCAGCCAAGTGTGTGTTTGCACATGAGCGACAAAGCCTAAACTTGTTCAGCAGTGTTACAGTCGTGTTTTAACTTCTTGCCTTCTCTGACTTACTGACCCTTTGATCTTGTCCATATACACCTGTGACATTTCATACATGTTTGTCTATGGACATGTCTGTGGGCTTATTTGGAAACTGAAAAACAGACATGTAACGCCAACACATGCAACGTCACATACTGATGTTTAGAATGAGTTTGTAAGATCATGTACAGTATAAGATGAAAAACCTGCATATGATGAATAATTATATGTAATTGTAAATTGATTTACTCAAGCATCATCTGATTGATGTTGATGTTGATCATCTGTTGATGGGCACAAGAAATGTCAAAATTTTGTTTAATTTGGTTAAGTTTATTAAGAAAATATTGTGCGGTTTTTGATTGTGCAGAGTTTTGGTTTCTGTGTTTTGTTTGCTGGTTTTCTGTATATTTTTGGTTCCTTATACCCTGGTGAGGGGTCAATAGGAAAATTAAAAAAAGAGTAAGGAAATCTGCTTACAATCAGTGTAAGCTTTCTGCATACGCATTTCATCGGCTGGCGTACTTCCTCTTGTGAGCCGATTAAGCAATGAGTCATGTAAATTCAGCAAATGACATAATCCTATTAATTCCATCCATGCATATAGCTTACTTCACCTTTGCCTTAATTACAATACACAATTGGAGTACAGTATGCAAACCTTCAGTTGTTTTTCTTGGATATGGAATACTTCAAGTGTAATATAATAATCAAGGAATCTTGATCCTAAAGTTTTAAAAAACCTTGCTGTGAGGATATAAACAAATCCACAGTCCTCCACAGAAGTGACAAAAAGTTCCGTTTTTGTTAATGTTGGCTGTTTGGAGTTCAGTTTTTGTTTTTTTGCATCATTCATTTGAACTACATGGATAAGGCACAGGGTCATCAGAGCTGTCTTCACCCATTTCATATTCAGTGTGTGTACAAGTTTCTCAGAACAAATTCTTCATGAACCTCCATTGTTACTCAGCTGCAGTCTGTTCATCAATATTAGCTTTGAAAAAGAATAAGAGATGCACATCCACATAACAGAGCAATCTACTGCTCACATAATCTATGCTGATATGAACACATGCCCTCATGAACATTCACACATGTACACACAAATATGCATACATATACACACAAATATGCACATGCATGTGCACATAACAGGTGCACATGCATGTACACATGCATAGACACACAACCACCCACACACACCCTTGGAAGAAGCCACTCACACTTCGCCCCCACAGAGAACATATCAGTCCATCTGGGATCATTAACACTATGTTAATGAATATAGGGCTGAGGCCAGGAGCATTTGAGGAGAGAGACGGGGGGGGNACTCAGAGAGACAGAGTGAGGGAGATAAAGAGGACAGAGGGTGGGAGGATGGAGGAGGGTAATGAATTCTCTCCTAACAAATACACTGCCCGAGGTGCTTGTGGGGAGGAAAAATAACAGTTAAGAAAAGATTGGAAGTGGGAGGAGAGGAAGCAGCAAGAAGAATACTGGACCACATGGTGGAAGTATAGACTGAAAAGGAGCAATAGATCACCAAGGAGAGGAAGGGAAGGGGAGACACTCAAGTGGCAATGTTAATGCAAAAGAAAACCAGAGAAAAGAAAAGGAAATCAGGGAGCAGTGCACATACATTCTGACCAGAGGCTGATGAGGGCTCTGTGGAAATAGATGAACAGAAGAAAGGAAAGGAAGAAGAGACAACAGAGACAACAGATGAGCTGGAAGAACAGGGCAAGACACAAGGAGATATAACAAATGATGGCAGAGGCAGTGCAAGCTGAGTAGCTCAGTTAAATATTTCACCAGGGTTTGTGTGAGCTTTTCTGTGTTGGTGTGCGTGCATGTGCGCGTAGGCATGTGTGAGTCCCTGGGAGACAGAAAGGAGGACAGAGCATCAGGGAGAGAGCAAACGAATGAAGTCTGCCTGTTGACTGGGCGAGTTAATGATTCCTGTGGTCTGAATACTGACAGTGTTAGTCCAGGAGGAAGGAGGAGGCTCATTTACCCCATATTGATGCACACACACACACACACACACACACACACAAATATTGTTTTAGTTTGTNTTACCCCATATTGATGCACACACACACACACACACACACACACACAAATATTGTTTTAGTTTGTTTGTATATGTGCCTGTGCTTATGCGTTGCTCACTTATGCATTGAAACAAACCAACTTAAATTCTCTCCACCTCTCTGTGTTTTGATTGTCAGAGAAGCAGCACAACCCTGAACTCTGTCTTTCCAAGTGTCACTATTTGCCCCCCCTGCCAGGCTGAATTCTAGACACATGGAGCTCTATTAAACAGGAGTGTGCCTCCATGTGAAGGAGGGACCACCTGTATGCAGATGAGTGGGTGTCAGTATGGCCCAGAGACATGCTTTTGTGGTACCAGAGAAGGAGCAGCTTGTTGGAGTGTGTCGCTATGAGCCTGAGAGCCAATGGCTGCAGGAGGCCAGGGATAAGGCCCAGAGGGCAGCAGGGTGACAAGCTGTCCTTGTGTAGATGAAACAATGCCAAGTGTTAACAAGCTTAAGCTAGTGATAATGACAGAGGTTGGCTGAACAAAAGGCAAGTATGTTAAATGCAATCTGTGGTCAACCACAGTCAATAACTAGCATATTCCAGCTATTTAGCCATTTAAGCTCTATTCTGCTCTATTCATTGTATCATAATGTTGGTCCTCCATATGACCTAAAGTGTTAGACAGCAGCTGAGGAGCTGGAGAGGCGAAGGAGAAATTGTGCATCAGCAGCTGAGGCTGAGGCTCGGGGGCATCAGGAGCGATGAAGTGATAAAGTTAGGCCTGAAAAAAGAAGCAGAGATGTGATCAACAGGATAACATCTTGCTTTTCTAACACAGCAACAATAGAGATAGCTGCAGGGATCAGAGCCCTCCCACACTGCGGTGTGTCACATCTTGCAGACTCCAATAAATAAATTGCCTGCGATTGGTGTGTGTTTGTGCAGATCTGCTTATGTGCTTACATGAACAGGTATATTGTCTTTTGGTGTTGTTGACTCCCAGTGTTTCCATCTGCTTTCTATCAACACCCTTAGAAAAGACAACCTTCTCTCTTTTCTAGGTTTGACGCCATCTCATTTTGGTATCTGTAACAAATTTGATCTCTCCTCTTTATTAAATGAACACTCCTGCTTCTCATTTCTGTGTGTGTCTTTATATGTGTGTCTGTAGGAACATTTCCAAATCTTGAGACAGAGATCTCTGGCCAGCTCTGATTCCTGCTTGGGGTTTGACAGGAGAAGAGCAAAGAGGAAGAAGTGGGAGAAAGAGAGAGAGCCAAGATTTAAAATTTAACAGGCTGAGGGAATTCAGTATTTTCTAATGGCTATCTCCTACGTATCCTTAACCTCTCTTATTTAAACATTTATTCTGGACAAGTCCATACTTCTTCCTTTGGCCACCATGTTTTTTTGTCTTTTCACTCCCCATTTTTTTTGTAACAGTCTTTTATGATAGATTAACTCCTCCATGTATACATTTGAAATGGGTGGGAGACTGAAGAACACATCAGACATCGCCAAGATTCACAGAGGTGATGCCCTGTGTTGTCTTTTACTTAATTACACCAGTTATGTAATTGTGGGATTTCCATTGCATGTTAAACAACTTGTAGTAGATGCTGTGACACCTGGAGACAAGCCCCAAGAAAATAAATAAGCCGGTTTCCATTTGCTGAAAAGCTTGTTTGCTGTCAGGTCTTCCCCCAACTTCCTTTAATCTGTATTTATAACTGCCTGAATTTTTTTTCTTTTTTTTTTTTTNTGGTGTGTGTGTGTGTGTGTGTGTGTGTGTGTGAGAGTGTGAGTGTGAGTGTGAGTGAGCCATCCAGTTTTCCCTCTCTCCTTTCTTGCTATACTGTCATTCACAGAAACCCTGGCCTTTCCTGTGTGTGTGTGTGTGTGTGTGTGTGTGTGTGTGTGTGTGTGTGTGTGTGTGGGTGTGTGTGTGTGTGTGTGTCTATGGGCTGTGGGAGGATTGAGTCTCATACTAAAAGTCATCAGTGGGTTCTATTAGCAACAACACTGCCATAAGAGCTGACAGAGGAGATGTATATGTTGCATGCTCATGTGTACATGTGTGCAGAATTCTTTGTGAACATGTACAACATGCATGTGTGAATGTTTGTGCACACCTTCCTGTGTTTATGTGCATGTGGGAGATCCCAGCTATCTGATTTTTGGCTGCTTCAGAGGCGAGGAGGTGTATTTGTGGGTTGTGTATTTCTAAATCTGTCTTTGTGTCATACAACTTGGTTATGTGTTGAATGTGCGTATGGAGGAGATCCCATGTTTGAACTGCGGAAGTCTGCTGGCAATGAGGACGAGTTTGATAGTCATGCCTTGTGCTGTGTGTAAGTGGGAACGAGGGGATCCTGTTCCTGGTAGTCTGAGTGAACCCTGTGAATCACTGGCTAGTTTTGGAGTTGCTGCGACACTATTTGCATTTCAGTCATTCCTTGGAGGAAATCAATACATATGTACCTGGTACAAGCAGCTTCTCATGTCACTGGAGCTAAGCGAAAGGTTATTATTATTATTATTATTATTATTATTATTATTATGTGTTGCAGGATCAACCCCTTGTTTATATGGGATTACCCAGAGGCATGAACTTAGTAAGAAGAATTTACCTTAAACTTTTCTTTATGATGTTAGTATTTCTTAATTTAACCACTTGTTACCATATCAGACATTGTTTCACTCCCTTATTTTAATTGTTCCTTATGTTCTCTTCTTTTTAAAGGAAAAATTACATAACAGCAAAGCACTCTCAGCCATGATTAACCCCNCCCACACACACACACACACACACATACACACAAACAGGTTCTATAGTCAGTGTGTGTGTGTGTGTGAGATCCTCTGTCGGAGCCAGGGCTTGTGTGTGCTTGCCCAACCAAGCCTAGGGACATACAGTCAGACACTCAGTTTGTCTACACATCGAATACACACTGATGCACACAAATACAGACAGATACAGACACACACACATGCACACACAATGCCCCCTCCTGTTTCCCTGAAGCTCTGGAGCTCTGAAGCAGCTAACGCAGGCTGGGGTTCCATCCCTGCCTGAGGGAAGCCCCTCCTGCTGGGGCTACGATCCCGTTGACACCTCATGGTCTGGGCTTTATCCAGTCCATCTGTGAGGCTGTTTTCTAATGTTACCTGTCTGGGGACGTGGCTAAGTGGAGACCACAAGATCAGACTGACTGATAAGACGGTAATATAGTAATGTTTTACGATCTAACAAAGTCTAATCATTACACCAGTGCACCTAGACAACAGCCTGGAAGAACATACGGTACACACTTCTCTTCAGTATTCTTGAAAATACAAGCAGGAACACACTAACAGTACACACACTGACAAATAATGCAGCGCAATGCAATGTTGCACAATAAAGCAACGCACCATAACAAATTGCGTTATAAAGCAACTCAGCAGCCTAAAGCAACAATGTCAGGAACGTCAGCATATGTCACAATGCAAGGCAGCAGCAACAGACAACAACAACAGCAACCCATTACAGCATTACAGTACTACAACACAATAACAACTCCATAACAAAACACATATTTCTACTGTATGGACAGAAGGCGCATATAAGTACATATGCCCCTATAGATATTTACTTGAATTATTTGATATAGTTTTGAATCTGATAAGTCTGTTTAGAGCTTTCTTTACTAGATAGGTACTTTTTTTTTTTTTTTANTTTTTTTTTTTTTTTAATAAGTGTAATATTCCTCTAATCAGTGATATTTAAATTTAGTTTATTGCAACTTTTTCACTTATTGGTTTTTTTTTAATCTCCATCATATAATTGTAATGTTTAAGTATGGCTGTGATATCTGTAAATAGTGTCCTAAGATGTCATTGTAGAATAACTGGAGTTGTTTTTGTGTTTTTCTGTTTTCCCTGTATAAAGTGTGAACAGCAGCTGGAGGGCGCGTCTCCAGTAGTGCGGGTGGGCGGGGTATGTAAATTACCTTGTTTCTATTGGTTGAATGGAACAGAGGGGCGGGGCCTCCGCATAACAAAACAGGCAATTTACGCTCCTGTTCACCACTCAGAGTTGCAAGACGTTTAGAGAGGCGCTCTGTACTGAATTGCTTTGATTTTTAAAACCGAACAGTCGTGTTTGTTTCCGCGTCCCGCACTTTTTAACCTTCAAATAGAATCTTTTATTTTTTTTTTTTTTTTTTTTTTNTTTTTTTTTTTTTTTTAATTATCGCTTTTTGTTGAACTTGCTGAGGCTGCTTTGCAGAGTCGTTGCCATGGATTTGGTGTGTTTGATGTGTCTGGCACTCAGCATCGGCGCTTGGTTCGTCTCTGCGGAGAGACACAGCGTGTATTGGAACAGCTCGAACCCAAAGTAAGTGTGCGTCTGTATATTCATGTGTGTGTGTGTGTGTGTGTGTGTTTCTGACTTGCTGATGATCCTGGCTAATCAGACTGGACTTAATTAAAGTCTCATCCTACTCCGTTATTGTGTCTGTGGCTCTGTTAAATCGTTACAACCAAGCTGTTGTTGTTTTCAGCCATGTGACAATTAAAGGTCCCTGTGACGTTGCCTTGTTGTTGTCCACCTTAAAACTCAGTTAATAGGATTATCATAAGGCCAGCCTCCACAGCAGGGTGTAAAGATTGGGAGCGGATGCCTAAACGATGGAAAGCCAGATTCACCACTATATTTAACCGCAACACAGACACTCTCAGACATACTCTGATAGTAATAAATAGACTGTCAGACTGGCGAGTACGAACTTGACCAGTGACTCTGTATGGGTCTGCACTGGTGTGTGTGTGTGTGTTTGACAGAGACCAAAGACTAATTACTAATGAAAAAGAACATAAGTTAATTCCAGTCAGTTTTATAAATATATTGTACTTATATCACATTTAGAAGTTGTTTTCTTGACATGAGAGAGAGAGAGAGAGAGAGAGAGAGAGAGAGAGAGAGAGAAACATGAAATCTTTGTATGAGAGAGGGGAGCTCAGATTTCTGATCATTTTGTTTTGAGGAGATTGTCTTGTATTGCATGAATTGCACTGTTTATGTGTGAGTGTGTGTGTGTGTGAGAGAGAGAAAGAGAGACAGAGAGAGTGGGGGTATACATATTGCTGATTAATTTATTTTGTTTTGAGGAAGTTGTGTGTGTGTGTGTGTGTGTGTGTGTGTGCGTGCGTGCGTGCGTGCATGCACGGCACATATTGCTGATTATTTTGTTTGAGGTCAGAGATGTAATGCCATCCGACCACTCAGTGGAATCGATTGAGCTTGACAGACGCGCAAGATCGGAGCGTGATTTATTGAGCTTTTAGCAGGGATCGAGGCTTGAAAGACAGTATTATTTTATAAGAGAGGGCTGAAAGAAAAGGATGGTCCTGCTCCAACAGAGATAGGTCGATTAACGACGGCCACCCAGACGAAACAAGGGCAAAAGCCATTATAGCCTTTTAGTATTGTCCTGATTGCATTACTGACTCTCTAATTGCCTTTACCAATGACCATAGTCGTAGGCTAAAAAGTATCTGTGGAACAAGGACAACTATTGCTCTGATAATTGCATAAGAAGCCAATTGGAAAGTCCTGTCCTCATGAGCAGTGCTTGTGTCGTGGGTTAGTCCATGTGTGACTCACACACCAGGGTTTGACCCACCTGAGTTACACCTGAGTCACCACAGACAGAGTGTTCAGGAAATGGAACTGTACAGGTAGAAATTTGACACTAGCCCCTTATTTTGGTCAGAATAGTATGGATAAAGGAGGAAACAGGAGCTCTAAGTATAGTTCATGGAAGAAAAGCTGAAAAAATAAGAAAAGGTTGATTATACACATACACAACAGTGCATCTTTTGTGTCAATGGTCTTTAATCTTGCTCTAGACTACTTTTTGGTGTCCAATTGGAGTTGCATAAGAAGTAAAATCATAATATAATCCTAATCCCTTTTGTTTGCGAACTAAACATAGACTCTGACAGAAACACATCACAAATCCATAATTTACAAATATGTGGCATCAGTTATTCAGACACTTTAATTAGCTGGTTTCACATTGTATGAATGCATTCAGTAACAGTGCTATCGCACTTCTGTTTCTCACACTTATGTTCATGCAAGAACATACTTATTATTCCATCTCTCTCTCTCTCTCTCTCTCTCTCTCTCTCTCTCTCTGTCACACACACAAANTCTCTCTCTCTCTCTCTCTCTCTCTCTCTCTCTCTCTCTGTCACACACACAAAAGGGAGAGGGGGGGCAATGCAGAGGTGAAGAGAGTTCATCAGAGTCTGATAGAAATTAATGGCCGGACAATAATGGCATCTAAAATCTAAAGTGAAACCATAATCTCCTGACCTCTACATGTTGCTATGATATTTTTGCCACATTTTACCCTGTAATCTCCATTCCTCCTCTTTAATCCCCCCCCCCACCACCACCACCACCACCACCNCCACCACCACCACTCACACTCTCTTCCTCTCTAAATGTTTTCCATCTTCTCTCTTGTGTACTCTTAAGCTTTTTTCCAGCAGGACTAAAAGTCCACCTGCCCCAGACTGTCCCCAGTGATCAATCAGTCACCTGTTGAGAGGTTTTGATAGATCCGTCAGCAGCAGAGGTAGAGAGCTGCGGATAATTGATGCTAATTGATTCTCAGTCTGATTGTGAGCAGCGGTGATTTGTCTTTAGGTGGAGGACAGTGACCAGATGGCAGCAGTCTGTCCATTCATGCTGGGGAGCAGAGATAGAGAGGTGTAGCTCCGACAGTAGGCTCGGTGTGTGTATTTTCCTCTGAACGGAATGTGTGTGTGTGTGTGTGTGTGTGTGTGTGTGTGTGTGTGTGTGTAAAGTTTTCTGTCTGCTGCATGACAGGTGGAGAGGCATGTTTTTCTGTCTGGTCCAGTCTTGTTTTTACAGTACGTGTCTCTCCCTGCTTTGACCTGTGTGTACATGTGACTGTGTGTGTGTGTGTGTGTGTGAGAGAGAGAGAGAGAGAGAGAGAGAGACAGAGAGAGAGAGAGATTGAACTTGTCTCTTAACTGGCAACTTGTTACTGGAAGCAATTTAATTTTTGTTGTGGACTTAGTGGATGTGTGTTTTTTCATGTGTGTGTCTGCACACTTCAACGTCAACATAAAATAGGGAGTGGCATTACCATAAACAGCATTACCGGAGACCTGATAAATGTCTGACTCACACTTGGGGCAAGAGGGAGGACTGGGGTGTTAATATTAGCTACAGGCAGCATTCCTCCTCGCTGTTACTATACTCAACTTTGTCAGCTGTGTGTGTGTGTGTGTTTGTGTGTGTGTGTGTGTGTGTGTGTGTGTGTGTGTGTGTGTGTGTGTATCCCTCACTACCTGTCTGTTCCTCTCTCCATCTTCACTCCCTTTCCTCTCTTTAACAGATGTGTCCTAGACTGGCTGCTCACCCCAAACTCTCCATCTTCCACTTTTACTTTTTACTCTTTTTTTACTAGTTCAAGTTTATTTAAAATCTGCTTTTCTGCACAAATACACGTCTTATTACATGTTATTAACTGTCTTTATACCCTTTATCTCTGTGTTCTCCATTCTCTGTCCTCTCTCATCCATCTCCAGCGGGCTCCTAGTATCTGTGCAAATATTTTTATCAAGAGTTTGGTGTCACATAATCTGCTGTTTATCTGTTTCTGGCTGTCTAGCCTGCTGTTATGGAAGCGGCTCAGTCTGTCTGAACACATTCATGCGGCCTGGAGGAAGAGTTATGACAGTGGTCAATTTCTCCGCCTCCCAACTCTTCCATTTTATACGTTTTGTTCTTTTTTCTTGCTCCATCTCTTTTCCGACTCATAATTTGCCCCTCCCTCGCCCACGTCCCATCTGGTTGTTAGTCTTTAATCTTGCCAGAATGAGAACACACACACACACATACACTATAGATTACAGATGGATTGTAATCTGACCATCTGACCCACAGACACAAAAGCATCATCCCACTGGTTTCTTTCTAAATATATGCATACTTCTGTGAATCCTGTGATGTAACTTATTGTTAAAGTCTGTGTGTGTGTGTGTGTGTTAGTGTGTGGCTGGGTGGGTTATGTGTTAGTTATTAAAGTGTATAGAAACTACACAATAAATCTGTAGCATCACAGTGTTAATCCCACCATAATCCCCCAGATGGGCTTCATCCTGAATCAGAACAATCAATTATGAATGCTGCAGGACATCTCGATTTAGCTTTCGGTGTCAGATGACTTTATATGTGTACTTCCTGCTGATATAACTCTCCTCTTATCTAACACGCGTGCATACCTTCACGCATGATGGCACACCAGCACCTGTGAATCATGAGACCTATGTACAGGTTTTGAACTTCATACTTCATTTCTTATGTCAGGTCTGTAGCCGTTCTCCCCTTTGCTGTGTCTGTGTGCCCTGTTCTCTCCTCTCTTCCTCTTGCCTCCTTATCTGTGGTCCAGACTTCCTCCTCCCCCTCCCTCCCTCTCTCCCTTCTCTCCATCAGTCCCCCTCTTTCTCACAGACCTTCCTCTGTTTTGCCCCAGTAGTTTTCCATAGGAGGAAGCCAGAACACCTCCCAGCATTTCTCTGCAAACATTGGAGAGCCCTGGTTTTTGCCCAATATTATCGTAGTATGTGTTACGTGGGAGTACACTACTCTTTCATAGCATTTCATGCATACCTTAGCTTCGCTGTCTACTCATAGCCCACCATCGCCCCCTAAAGGGTGGAATTTGCAACAGTTGTGGGTCAGAGTTTATTCGTTTTGTTTCGCTTCAGTTATTGCAAAAATTGTTTAAAATAAAAAGTTAAAAATTGAATCTTTTAAACAAATCCAAACCATTCTGAACTTGTCCCCTCACTCTCAGGCAGACAGACTCACAAGCACATATTAACTCTCCATGACCCCTCACATATTAAACCAAGCATGATACCATTTGGCCTTTTTCTATTCATCTGAGACAGAATAGGGGCTACAAGAAGGAGACTGGGTGAAAAAACTGTGGGGGGGGTGGCAGAGAGGAGGAGGAGGAGCGATTTGGGTGCAGGGTGAGCAAAGGGTGAGCTGGAGAAAGGGATTTGTGTTGAGAAATTAGCCTGGATGAAGGGCTGTGGTATATTATGTCAGCATTAAGAGACAGGGCAAAACAGAGCAGAGAGGGAGAGGGGGATGGGTTGATTTTGAAAGAATAAAGGAGAGGCAGACAGAGGGAGGAGAGGGGACAGTGATGGATGAAGGGAGGGGAGGTCTCGAATCCTGCTGAAGCGAATGGCATTCTGAGTGTCTTAACTATCACACACACACAGACAGAGACATTAGCAAAGTGAAGGAACAACTCAGAGCTGCAGAGTTGTGTGTCGAAGCGATAAGTGAAATGGTTTGTATTGGTGCTTAGTGGATGAAGACAGGTAGAATTCCCACCGGGAAGTTTTTCTCATTGAAAGGAAGAGACAGAGGTAGAAAGAAGGTAGATTACACTGGAAGCTAATACAGACTTTTCAATGTATATTAGATTGGTTCTAACAGAGAAGCCCACTTGTGAGCAGCTAAACCCATTAGTACCACTGACAGCTCCTCAGCCTGTGCGAAAGGAGGTGTGAATCTGCAATATCACAGCAAATTAATAGGGTATTAAGTGTACGCCTCAAAGTAAAAGTGTGTGAGAGTACAAACGGAGAAATTTGATGAGTGCGCTGTGTGAGGAAATAACCATCCAAACCACGACCCCCCCGTTGTGACAGTCTGGTGTGTGTGCGCTTACTACCAATTACCTGGGGAGCAAATGGTAGGGGAATGCATCTGTTTAGTGTTTCAGTCGTGCTGACTCGCTCTATGTGTGTTGTGTGTGCATGAAACAAGTATCTGCAGTGCTGACTCTGTTAGTGCATGAGTGCATGCATGTGTGTGTGTGTGTGTGAGAAGTTGCAACCCTGAACCTTGACCCCTTGACCCGGCTGCCAGTTGGAAACGCTGCTCAGAGAGACAGCTAAAGACAGAGTTCCTGTGTCAGTTGTTTTACTACACACTGACAGCTCAGGGGACAAATGGAGGGACAGTGGTTTTGTCAGGGAGACTGGAAAAAAAGGAAGGAGGGATGGCAGGAATAAAGAAAGTGGGGGAGAGGGAGAAGTGGCGGCAGGGTTGTGCAATGACAATGGCAAGACACCAAAGCTCCGCTGAAGAGAGCCAAGTGTTGAACAAATCACCTACTGTGATAACCACAAGAGCTATAACTATTTTACTGGTTTATATCCTTACAATACCCCCCNCACACACCCCTTGCTCAATGACGCAAAACTAAAGTTGCTCACTACCGAGAAATGACCTTTTTGTGAGAGAAAGAAAGAAAGACTACAGCCACCTTCAGCCCTCTGTGTTTACCCACAGCTCAATCACACGCACACATTCATGCACACACACACGCAAATGTACAAGAGGCTCCAGTAGGCCTTGATAAACAGATGTGCTCATGAGCCTGAGGCATGAGTCGCCCTGAATAAGGGTCTTCAGAGAATGCCTCACCTATGCAAACACATACGCACACACAATCCGCATGAGGCTGGTGGAGCTTTTCGCTTTGCAACAATGCGCACACACTCACACACCTGGCTTTCTCACATACGGTACAGCTATCACATTAATGCGACTTTCACTCTCCCGAGAACTGTCAAGTCAGAGGGGAAGGAAGAAGCGGAGAGAGACAGACTCTCCAGCAGACGAGAGCTTTGATGAACGAGATGTAAAGATACAGAGAACGAGGATGAAGAGAGAGAGGACGAATTAAAAGACATAGTGGAATAGAGAGTGGGTTGTGGTCATATAAAGCTAAATAACACGGAAAACAAACAGGGATACATGCATGCACACAACTTGACCAGATAACTCAGATGCTATGAAAGCGCTACAATAATGCATACACACACATTCAGGCTAGTGAAAGCTCCATAGGGGGTAAGGTAGAGGGATTGAAGGGGCCCTGTAGCCTTCAGGCATTCTGTCTTTGGGGAGGAAAGGGTATAATTACACCCCATTCATTCCTCCTCCCCTCCTTTTCTAGAGAACACGTTGGCCCCAGACCCCTAACAGCTTTTAATTAGCCAGACCAATGGAGAGGAGGAGGAGGAGGAGGAGGAGGAGGAGGAGGGGGAAGTGGGGAAATGAGGAGGTGAAGAGAAGGATAAAAGGAGAGTTTTCTTAAAAGCATATATATGAGCTGTGAATTAAATTAGCAACAGAGTCGATTTGTTTTGTTGGCATTTGACAAGCCCGTTAGTTCTTTAGAAGGTCAGCTAGACCCCTAACAAGGGTGGGAAAAAGTGCATGCCATACAAGCTAAAACTAAACTTTACTTTGAAGAGAACCACTTGAGATCATCAAACATCTTGTTTTCTCCAACGCCGTGGTCACTGACTGAAAACAGCAGAGATTATCTGGCCAGTTAAGCAACAACAGACTTGTGGATCTCTTTGCCTTTCACTCCAACCCTCACACAGATGCATTTATACACACAAAGACGTGCTCACCTGCACAGGATCATAAACTCACACATATTAAAAACCTTGTTTAGGAGAATGCTGATCGCAAGTGGAGGGTGTTGATCTGCTCATTAGCCAAGCCTAACAAGTGTAAAGCTGTGCTGAGCTAACAATGCATGTTTTGACAGGTAGGTTGGCGCTAACCGATACACACACATACAGACTGAGGGAGGAGGGGTTTGAGGCCCACATTTGGAGACAGCATGTCTGGGGTTTGGCCAGGGGGTCCTAACAGGAGTCACAACAACTGGAGGGNCGCAGTCACCTCGTCCCACACTTTGATGCCGAGACACAGCACGCATTAACAATAGAAGACAGTTAACACCCAAAGAGCCATGTTGTTTTCACTTTTACTCTCTACAACACAGTGATGCACACATGCATATACACACATAACACTAAAGTCATTCTGTTTAAGCACAGATTGGATTTTACAGACTAGAATTTGGGCCCCTGAGGGTGTAATCAGAGGAATATGCACATACTGTATCAGTCTCTCTTCACCCGCAGGCCCTTGGCTGATCTCATCTCACTGGGCAGCAGCAGACACCTTCCTGCCAGCCATCACATTAACCAGCCTCACCTGCATCACGTTTAAAAAAAGACAGACATGAGATTTCACACCAATTTAACTGAAGAGAAAATATCCAAACAAGAAATCTTTACACAGCAATTGTTTCCTCTTTTGCACATTGAGTCATCAAATCATATGTTTCCTTACTTAAACAGTATCCAATTAATGAAAATACTAAAATTTCACAGAAACATTCATCATCAGCACAGTTACACAGTGGGACTGTAAGAAATCTGTCTGCATACTTCATTAGGCTATTCAGGAAAATGAGCATAGGAAGCGAGTAAAAAGGAGACAGGGAATGCTTAAAAACAACCATAAAACTAAATGAAGGGTAGAGATGAAAAGAGGAAGAGAGCAGATGACTGCTTCCACCCACTGTCTCTGTCTTTGATGGAATCAGGGAAATAGTGAGAGAAAGACAGAGAAAGAGATGGCAAATTAGAGCGAAGAGGCACAACAGCAGCAACAACATTCACAGCATTGGACAAACGCTTAAGTACGGAGAACTGGAAAACAGTTTGAAACAGGCTGAGCAGAAAGACTCTGAGTTGTATAGGATGAAAAGAGGAATTGGAGAGTTAGTTGTCAGGATCTGTCTGTTGGTGTATGAGATGTGTATCTGCTGAAGACAGAATGAGGTAGAAGAGAAGGAAGGTGTGGAAGTGGAATGGTGGTAGTGCTTATGAATTCCTAGGCATGTTTTTGTCCAGAAACAAAGTGAACAAGTCCAGCCTGATTGGGCTCTTTCTAATTCTGTCACAGTGACAGGGTTGTTCAACTACATCAAAACACACCAACACAAACATTCTGACATGGCACCTGACTGACAACCTGACAGCTTTAATGTGTGTAAATGTGTGTTATGTGCATGACTAAGTCTATTTTTGGTTACTTTGCATGTGCATTCACAAAAAGCACATTAGCTCACAGTGTCGTAGATTATATCCTACCAAGTGTACGGTACAGGCTAAGCTACCAGTGATAATTGAGTCTTACTGTGTGCGTGCGTGCGTGCGTGCGTGTGTGTGTACCTGCAAAATCTGCCTGTGTAATTGTTTCACTGTTTTGCAAAATAAAAACTGTTCCATGCTGAAGGGTGAGGCATTTTGTCAGTAACCTCCTCTTTTTTCCTGTTCCTGTAGCTTTCTGTGGGATGAGTACATCGTCAACGTGCAGATCAATGACTACCTGGATATCATCTGTCCCCACTACACACGTGGCGAGGTGTCATCGCAGGCAGCTGAGCGCTACGTGCTGTACATGGTGGAGAAAGAGGATTATGAAGTGTGTAAACCTCACTCCTTTGACCAACTCCGCTGGGAGTGCTCGCGGCCCTTCGCTCCCCATGCTCCTGAGAAATTTTCGGAGAAGTTCCAGCGCTTCACCCCCTTCACCCTGGGCAAGGAGTTCAGACAGGGAGAGAGCTATTACTATATCTGTAAGTATTTGACAGTAATATTAATCATAATAGCTGTATTTTTATATCTTATTGTGATACAAAAAAGATTTCTTGTATTAAATTTTTCTCCCTGATTTTTCTTTCACTAGCCAAACCATTGCATCACCATGGTGAGGAGTGTCTGAGGCTGAGAGTGGATGTTGTTGGGTATAAAGGCACTGGAAGGGCCAATACAGACAAAGCCAAGGCAGAGGAGAATGGTAAAGGCTTGGAAGGAGGAAAATCAAAGTTTGCTGCACCTGGAGGAGTGCACAACCCCTCTAACCGACTCCCAGCAGGTGAGAATTCTTCCAGAAAAAATAAAGGCACTCAGTTGGGTCTGTTTACCACATCAGAGTGATGAAATTAAAATACTGACTCTATCTCGTTCTCTTTCCTCAGATGACCCTGCTGCGATGGAGCCAAATGTCCAGAGGAGTATTGGCAGTTCAGGAACACAGCTGCTCTCACTCTCTCTCCTCTTTACCATGATCCCAGTCTTATTAGTACTGATGCTACACTAGACTGACCCAGACAGTCATTACAGAGACAATGTTAATCCAGTGCAGGTCATTGGCACAGTGAACACTCAAAGATTTTTTTTTTTTATAAAGATTTTTTTATATGAGCATGGACAGAAGTGTGTGTGTGTTTGATGTGCTTTTTGTGAATGTGGATTACTGGGATGTGGATCATTCCAAAGAAGAGGACCTCAAAGATGTTTTTTCTTACTCTGTGACAATGGTAGTTTCTCTTTGACTATTTAAGATACATACACTTTTCAAATAGACATTACAACAATATTATCTTCTAAAATTGGAAGAAATCTAATGAAATGAGGATTACAATTATCCCTATTATCCTATTTCACACCACTGGTACAGCTGTGCATTATAATTCTGGTTTCCCATCTCAAACTGTCAGTTTCATTGTTCTTTAAAGAAATTATTGATTCTGGTTATTTGAAATGTTATATAGGCTATTGCAATGGTGGTATACTGTAGACTATGGAGGATTTTTTTTGTGTGTGTTGTGTAGCACTCAGCTCCCGGTTATATCTCTTCAAGTCTCCACACTGTGACCAAGATATACAAGCAGCCACGTTGATTCAGGTTCTGCAGCATAAACACACAACACAGCTCATAGATACAAGCTAATGTCACATTAAAACAAACTGTGAGCAACAAATTATCAAAAATTTGCAAGAAATGAATTGAAATTAATCTGGATTAGAGAAATTATATATATGCATCACAATTTACTATTTTGTGTTTACATGGAGGGATCCTAATGCAAAGGTTGAGAACCACTGATCTCAAGAACAAAGTAGATGAGCTGCAAAAATAAAAGTGTTTCTGGCCCGGGAGCTGAGCTTCTTCAATGATTATGGTGACTGACTTGTTTCTTGACAGTATCATGGTACACTGGCTGTTCTTATGTTTGCAGACGTGATCACACTTGCACATCAGAAGCTCAGATTGAAGGGATTTCCCAGAATACAATTACAGTCATTCTGTACAGCAGATGTTTTCTTGTTAAATACAACCTGTGTAATTTTGTAAATGTTTTATATGTAAAATTGTACATACATAAAATTATATAAAAACTTTTTAAAATGTGAAGTCTTTAGTGAAATAAAAGGAATAGTGATGTAACAAAATTCCTGTCTGTTTTTGATCATTTTTGCAAAAGATATATTTATGTTCAGAATAACCTAGTTTGCAGCTTGAGTTGAAAATCCCACCTTTTGGGAACATATCATTAATGGATGACACAATATTTTGGCAAAACTATACACCCCCAGTTTTTAGAATCTCTCCAGCTCCCACCAGATTTCCACCCTCAGTTCTTTCCCTACCTCTGTTTTCTCATCCCCTCTTCATGCCCTCTTGTCTTTCATCCCTGGTGACACGGTTTACCCTGGCTTAGGTTTCACAGTCTGAAAACCAAACACGAGAGATGACGAGTGGGGACGATGAAGGAGTGAGAGAGCGCGGGTTAGTGTAGGGAGAGAGGCCCACAAGCAAACTGACAGCTGGGTGTGAAGGTGTCACTCTCGCCTCCTCACTCGCCCTCACACTTTTCCTTTTTTGCCCTTTTTCTGCTCCTCTGTACATTTTCTTTGGAGGGAAAGCTGAACATCCGTGTGCACAGCGGAATGTTGGAATGAAGAGGGTCCATCATAGCTGGCTCTGCATGCAAACCTCAGAGCTGACTGAAAACTGTCAGAAGTCACCAACCCTTGTAAAACCATGCAATGTATACATTTAAAACCAGAACATAAAACTGACTTATTTGTTTTTCCATAATCACATCATGGCTTCAATTCATAACAGATGACCACACAGTCTCAGATAATCTGTGCATTGCCACACACTGTGCAGCAGGTTAATGTATGTTACCCTTTCACTGTGTCCGTCTGATCATATTTGGCAGTATTTGCTGTACCGTCAACCTTCGGTCCTGTTTAACATGAGATCATGTAGCACTGTATGGCTGCGTTGCGTGTTTAATTTTTAAAGTACAGATATTGAATTGCATAAAAATAAATTTGAAGGTATAAAAGATATCCAATTTGATAGGCTAGACAAAGAAAATACAGATGGCAAATTCTGTTTGCATGACACTTCAAGAAACTTAAAGCACTTCACAGCAGAACATAAAAACAATATCACGCAAATTAATGATAGTTGACATCAGAAAGATAAAATGACTCCACAGCAACATCAAATGTCAAACAGATGCAAACTAAAGAAAGAATGGAACTAAAAGGAAAAAGGAGGAGACGGGAGAAAATTGCACATTAAAGACTTTTGTGAAAGGATAAGCTTTGGAGCCGTTTTGAAGAGAAAGGTGTATGGCAATGGTGCCATACTGCTGATCCAAGTTATTGAAGGTTTTCTGTGATGAAAAGCAATTTGACCTGACATTTACTGAATGGAAAGCCAGTGATATTTTTAGATTTTATTTCACAACATGAAATATGAATCCTGACTCAAAGTCCTACATGGAATACTACTGAAGTGAAATTCTGTAAAGCTGATTAGTCCACTAATTGTCTCCATAATGTATCACATTTATTGGCAAATGGATGCATTTGGGGTGAAAATATTTAGAATACACTGGTGTATCCAGGTGGAGTGTGTTTTTATAGCCATTTTTAACAGAGTTGTGCATTTACAAATCTGCCTTATCTTGATGAAGTGTAGCTGCCTCAGAGGAAGCTTAGTGCTCAGAAATTTTCATGACAAATTTTTCAGACCCTTGACCTTTGGCATAAGCTGATATGAAAGTCGTGCATGCAAACTTTACATGCTTAAATGTTTAAAACCCATTAGAAGTAGTAATGCATCTACAGACATGTTCCAGCCACAGTCTGTTCCCCTAACTAATCTGAGTCCATGCAAGTAGTAGCTCCATTTACTGAAATCTACTGACTGAAAAACCTTCTGTCTTTGTATCACTGTGTGATAATTATTTTGGAAAGCTCTGAAATGTTCCTGACCACCTTTTGACATAATGAAAGTGAAACATTAAATGCAAATGTTTAGGAAGGTTAATTTCTGCAGTGTAATGATTGGAAAATTGTTCATCATATGAAATGTGTTTTAATCATAAAATCTGCAACTTTATTCTTTTAACTATCTTTATGAAATGTGTCCTTTGCATAGAATGAACAAAAGCCTGCAAATCTAAACTATGTCTTTAGAATAAGTGATATGATCAAATTTTAGGGATTCAAATGTAAGTGTATTGTGGATCATGGAGTGAACATCCTGAGTTGTTAAAGACAAGTTAAGGTTAGACTTCTGCCAGTTGCTCTGTAGGTTTAGGCCACACAGTTACATGATTGCACAATTAATTGACATGTTTTACTTGTCCTGTTGGATATGGTATTTTTGTTTACCGGTACTTTATTTTATTTTCATTTAATCTAAAGTTTAGTGAAAGTTTTATAAATTAAATGTACAGTTTACCTTTGCCTTGTATTGATCGCGTTTCAATCTTAATAAAGTTTTTTGGGGGATAAAAAACAGTACAGTGTCACAGGAATCCTATTGGAGCATCGGCTTGTCGCGCAGCCAATCAGAGAAGCTTTAGGCACACTGACAGCAAACACGGAAATGCAGTGAAAGGATGACGTCCACGTATTTACTTTACATCAGTAGTGCATTATTTCAGTGTTGATATCTAATTAAAAACACACATTGTGCACATAATACATATAATCTTGTAGTGCGTTTTGTTTTTCACGTTCTATGGATTTTTTGCAGCTTTTATCATGGGCCTGCATCGTGTTTACAGTCGGGATGTTCTCGACTGGACTGTAAGTTAAACTGCTGGATTTTACATCCGTCACTTTAGTGTGGTAGCAGAAAACACGTCTGAATATAATATAATTACTGTTTGTCTGAACTCATGTCAGTCTCATTGATAGTAAAGAATGGGTTATAGAAGTACTGTACTGTCTCTGCTTCTCTTTCTCTATCTGCGTGTGTGTGTGTGTGTGTGTGTGTGTGTGTGTGTGTGTGTGTGTGTGTTAGGACCGACCTGAAGAAGATGCGAGAATCCAGGAGTGCTGAAAATGTCCAGTTTCTGCCTTTCCTCACCACCTGTCTTAAGTGAGTGTGTCTGTGTGTGTGTCTGTGTGTGTGTGTGTGTGTGTGTGTGTGTGTGTGTGTGTGTGTGTATTCCCCGAAGATTCTTGTGATCAGTTGAATGCAACTGTTTACTTAATTCTTGTTCCCATAGCAACCTTGGCTGGTTGTACTATGGGGTTCTAAAACAAGATGGAACTGTGATTCTGGTCAACACCATTGGAGCTGTACTCCAGATTGTCTACATTGTTTTCTACTTAAACTACACAAAACAAAAAGTGAGTGTGGACTGCATATAACAACTTAACATTACCACTNCCCCCCACACACACACACACACACACACTGCATGGGTGTTGAATCCAGCTTTGTATAAGTCACTACACTTGCCGAAAACTACATCAGAACCTTGCAGCCATGTCAAGTCATGCTTATTTGTATCGCCCAATATTTCATACAAAGTGTGAAACAAGATGTGATGAATCTAAGATCATAAAAGGTAGTTAGATGTTTAAGTGAGGAGCTTATTCACAAATGCTCCCCTGTCTTTCCCTGTCTACCAGTACACTCATCATAAGCGAAAGATAAGGGTGGCACGTTGTCTGTGGAATTTGCATGTTCTTCTTGTGTCTGTGCAGGTTTCCTCTGGGTGCTATGGTTTCCTTCCACAGTCCAAAGACATGTAGCTTAGGTGTATTGGAAAATCTAAATTGCCTGTTGTGTATTACCTTTTCTTGCCCACTTTTCTGCTAGTGCCTAAAACCTGCATTGACCTTTTACTGCAGTTGTGATTGTATCATTCTTGAACTGGAGGGAAATGTTAGTTTTTAAAAATGACAATTTGTTTTTGTCATGATCTGACTTTTTTTTTTTCTCTTGTGTCCAGTTTTCTCAAAAATGACCATTTGTAGAAGGTTATAAACCCACAAAGCCCACTGCAGTTAAGGTACAATATCTGATTTTGCAGATGTTTCAGATGTTTGCAGTTTTTGTTCAGAGACAAATATAGATCTAGAAGATAGTTTCTCCAATCCAAGTAATTTCTTTTAATGTGTCTAATAAACTGCTGATCTTGTTAGCATGCCTGCGTTTCTCAGCTCCTCCCTGTGTTTGTTTCAGAAGCTGGTCATGGCTCAGACTGCAGCAGCGGGAGCCGTGCTGACCTGCAGCTATTTCTACTTCATGGTGTATCTTCCTGAGGGCGACACTCGGCTCAGCCAACTGGGCCTCACCTGCAGCCTGTTCACTGTCAGCATGTACCTGTCCCCCCTCACCGACCTGGTACAGCACACAACATGCAGTCAGCATGAATCTACTCTTACATGCTAACTGATCTCAGTGAGAACACAGAGATACAGAAAGGTCTACATAATGTGAACATTTTGGTAATACATTGAAGTGTTCATAATCCCAAGAAATTATGTAGAAATATCTTAATTTATAAACAATCATATAACTAAATCATGAAATGATTTTTTTTGCATGATGATAGAAAGTATGATAAAGATTTGTCATTTTACAATTTTCCCACAACTTGTCTAAGATTTCTTTTAGCGCAAAGTTTAGTTTTTGCTGTTTATCAGTAATTTCGATAACATGGCTTTGTGTCATCATAAATCTGTTATTGCTTCTTAAGATGGTACACGATGTTGAGTTATTGTTTTGCCTGACTGTAACCTGTCATTCTGCGCGGTTCATTTCCACCCAGAAAATCCAGTCAAATAACAGCTTGTGACATGTCAACGTGTACCATAAATATTGCGCAATCTGTATTCCCGACAGCTCTCACATGCACACTTCAGACTAACAATAAATGGAAATAATAGTGAAATCTGCTGCACAGTTAATCAAAGAAAAGCAGAAACGTTTATGATTGTAATATATGAACCTCAGAAAGGACAGGTTTTTTTTCAGATATGCATTCTTTCAAAGAATTCATGAGTTATGCAGAATCCTCAGCTTGCAAATCAAGTTTTTGGGAGGCGTGAGGGAGCTGACATCTGAGTGTGCTGTTAAAGCTTTTTCTGTGTTGTAATTCATGACACATGAATTCACAATGTTTTTTGTGTCACTTTAGTGTGGCTCCTGCCATTTGACATTGTGTGTTGACGTCTGATTGTCTTTCCATAACCTACGAGCAAAAGAGTACATAGTGTACTTGTCTGACTATATGCTTTATTCTGAACCTCTCCTCTTCTGTAGCAGTGCAAGAGTAAATCCCCTGTTCTGTCTTTTCATTTTGTCTCTTTGTTTCATCTTATGTCTCCGTGTTACTATCCTGTTTGTCTCCTACTCTTTCTCTCCATCTGTCTCACTGCTCATAATGACCCCGGCTCAGTTTCCTGCCTTTCTTTCCTTCATGTGTGTCTTCCTGTTGTTCTCAGTCTCTGTCTGTTTGTGTCTCATCTCCTTGGCTACATTCTGTTTTTGTCATCACAGTTTACAATGTGTGCATATTATGGTGACTCTTGACAACATTATGCACAAATCAACCAAAACAAATAAATCCAAAGATAAGATCTACAAATGTTCGTTTTCTGATTCTAGTTTTTCCTCATCTGGACATGCTACACCAAAGTGTAATTGTTAACTGTTTTTCACTGTTTTTCCTCTTGTTCCAGGTACAAATAGTGCGTAGTGGTAATGTGGCGTGCTTGTCCTTCCCTCTGACTGTAGCCACCTTCTTCACATCAACTTCCTGGTGCCTCTATGGCCTCCAGCTGAACGACTACTACATCATGGTGCGAACTGAAGAGCGAACGCCAGAACCAGCTTTCCACAATGTTTCTTGATTCAGGTGATATTATTATCCTTAATTCCAATTTCATGTGTGTGCCCTCCAGGTTCCAAACACACCTGGGATCTTCACCAGCCTCATCAGATTCTGTCTGTTCTGGAGATTTGCATCTGTCAGTCAAAGCTCACCCTCCTATAAGCCTATGCACATATGAAGGGATTTACGGCCAGTTATGGAGACAAGTTCATTAAATCAGTGGTTGGTTGGAGCAAAGCTCACCTGTCACTGTGGAGAGAAACAAACTGTCATAGGACAGCATCCCTCAAGAGGCGATGACTTTTGTTCACTCAGTCATTTTGAGGTATTTCATGAAGCAAAAATAATGATAAAAAAAAAAAGATTATGACTTCCTTTCATTTCGATAAGCAGCAATTAGACATATTTTGCTGCTATCTGGTGAACTGTAATCTGTTCTCCTCTCCTTATCCTTCCAGTGCCTTATTTTAGATCAAGTTTGCCATTTCAAATCTTGGCATATGCGGATCTACCAAGATCTGAGGAGATTCGATATCTGTTAAGGTAACGTGAATCAAATCTTCCTCAGATCATACGAGCCAAAGATTTTTTGGAGTTGGGATTTTCTGGCTTCTGTTACAATATTGCACATACCCCTTTTTACCTGGTACTTGTGTAGTATGTAACATTGTAGTGTATTGCTTCATATCATTCCCTGCTGAGGTGACATTTGATTTCTTTTGCCTTCAGAATTGGTACTCATATCTACAATCACTATGGAGAGAATACTGTGATAACAGTGGCAGCAAATTGTATTTCTTTGTTGTTTTCTGACTCTTTGGTGTTACTGTATGTTGGTTTGTATCCAAGGTTATATATATTATCTACTTATATTGTTAAAGCTATTTTTATTAGCTGTTCTGTATGAGATTAAATCCATGCAAGAGGATATTAATACAAAGGGATTTGTTTACAAGAATAATTGGCTTTTGCTTTTTGTAGTTGCTGGTTGTCATGGGAGACAGGGTCATTATATTATCTGTAATGACAACATATGTTATGCAAATGAAACAGCTGAATGTCAGTGCTGATTCTTTCAGTAATAAGGATCTACGAGCCTAAATGTGCTATATAAATAAATTTTAACTTTCCTATCTAAGTCTTGCTTGCTGATTGCTTGTTAAATTCTGAACAGGGCGGAGCTGAAGCATCTTTTTTTAGCTCAGCAAAGTGAGAAAGCTGCACTTGAGCCTTTGAAGTAAGAAGATTTGTGCTGTGTTTTGGAAGTTTTTGTTTTGGATGCAGTAATGAGCTCACACATAGATGTGTGGAGATAAGTGTGTGTGATCTGAGTAGTTGTGCAAGACACAAAAGACCATAACGGCGCTGTGGCGAGAATGAGCTTGTTTGTGTGAGTGCATGAGTGAGTACGCTGATACAGAGAGGGCAGCAGTGGGAAAGGCCACACCAGAGGTTCTCAGCCCTCATCTGTGTGTGTGTGTGTGTGTGTGTGTGTGTGTGTGTGTATACACACATCAGCCTCTTTTCCTGAGCTCAAAGAGTCTGCCCCCAACAGTGAGCACACAGACACAACACAGCATTGTGCTGGAATGAAGAGTTAAAACAGAAAAGCTAAGCAAGATGGGTGGAAGTGGGAGATAAATGAACTAAGGTTGACAGAAGAATAAAGGAGCAAAAAGTGAGTGGGAGATGAGTAGAAGAAACAGTAAAATTTTGGACAGGATAGTGCAGATTATTTCGACAGTTTGGCAAATATTAGTCAGCTTGTGCTGGTAAACAACCCAAACACAGTCCGAGACATTGTGGGACCTTGAGATTGGATATGTAGAGGAAGAGGAGTGTGGGAGGGGGAACCATCAGCGTTATGTTGCTTCCCTCTTCCCTAGACACAAGGGTTGTAACATGAGGAAAAATGAGCAAATGATGAGTCCAGGAGAAGATTGTTGTCCATTGTGGATGGAGTGACAATGAAAGGGCTGAATGCATGGAGTCAGATATTCTGGTTGTACACACCCCCCCCCATTATAAATCTGAGCTGATTGTGTGGAGACGGCGTGTTAAGTGTTGGGCAGGAAATCAAAGTGCACTCCTTAGGCTGTGGTGTAACACGTTTTTGCAAGACAGCCAAACTGTAACATGAGGCCTGTGTTTTGTATGTTATTGTGTGTAATGGAGTTAATGGAGTGTGTGTGTGTGTGTGTGTGTGTGTGTGTGTGTTGGGGGGGAGGGGGGTGTTTAATCAGTTGAACAATGACTTCGGCTCACAAACAGGATCCCTCTGTTTCCTGGACTAGAGTCTGTCTCCTTACACAACACACAGATTGACCTCTTGTACTTTGCACTTTTACACACATCCTTCAAAACACACTCAGGTACACTGCATACTATATGTGTTATATGTTCAATATACATTCTCAAACAAGGCACTAACATTCCCACAAGCACCACATATGTGTTCAAATGCAAATGCTGGTCTATGAGTTTTGTTTATGCGTAATTACACACAACAAAGCCTCTGCTAACATGCTGTTTGCAGCCAGACAGCGTGCACACTCAGCATAAACACACACACACACACACACACACACATACAAACACACATATAGCGTGCACACAGCACACAGGGAGGCAGTCAGCAGCATGTGCACTTTCTACCATCAGTAAAAGCACACCTGTCCCAGCTGCTGTTTTGAAGAGGGAAAGAAGGAATGTGCTTCTCTCAGTTTTCCTGTCAGCCCCTCACCCTTCCCCGCTTTCTTCCTCGCTGTCCTCCTTTGACTTGTTTATCTAATTATTCCCATGGTCAGCTATTGTTTCTCATCTCCTCCTCCTCTTGTCATTTTTCTTTCTTTATTTTCTTTATTATTTCCCCCCAGCAGTATATCTTAATACAGTCCGGCTCATCTCGTTCCTCCTTCTCTTTCTTGGTTTATCAGGTTCTACTTTCACTCACCTACAAATGGCTCGGTGGTGCTATAGTCCTGCTCCTACATTAATGAAGAGTCATAGGGTTTACTGCCATGTTTTGTTCACTTTGATCTGCTTTAGTGATAATCAGGTCTACTGCATTAAACTGTCAGCCAGTTGAAGATATACAGTACATGGATAAGGCAATAAAAAGAGGAGAGGAGTGCACGGTCTTCCTCACCAAAGAACAAAACACACACACTCTTTAGCTGTGCAGTACAATGCAGGTAAATAGCTTTTCGCTGTTTGACATGACAATACCCATAGCAATCACACCACCAAACAGCTAACTTTTATACTGAAGCGTTCTGACATACATTTTCTCCTTTTATCCACGTATGTATGCATTCATTTGTATGTAAATGCAGTTGGTGTCAGGTGTTTATGGGCAAAAATGTGCAGGGAGCAGAAAGTGGCAGTCTATTCCCAGTTTTACCAGCTCCGCTACTCCAGGAGCACCAGTGCCTCAGCCTTTGTTTGTCTTGACTTCAAAATCAACGTTTTTCTCCTCGGGGCCTGCAGGTTGCACAGCTGAGGCTCACACATAATGCATGCACAGGATATACTCTTCTTTCTTTCTTCTTCTCATACTCACATATGCACAAATGCAACGGCAGCACTTTACAATAACATACATAAAATGCTGAGAAGTTACAAAGGTACTAATTGCCCATCATTTCTTTGTGATTATCCTTATTTACCAATTCTGCTTATCCTTAACTAGTATTCTACACTTACTTGATAAATTATGCTGAGGTAATCATGAAGTAGCAATGGAGTCTTAGTCAAAACTAGGTATGATTCACTACTTTAGTTGAAGTGGCAAAATAATAGTAATATGTCCAAAATAAGACAGTAATGTTTAGTTATTTGTTAAATGCCATTTGAAACATGGTACAGTATTAATATGATTCATGAAGTTACATATAGGAATGTATCATTACGTACTGGTTTATTATTATATTATTTAACAGTCTGTTCTAAAGTAATTTGTCATTGTCAAGGGCAATTTAATTATTCACGAATAGGCAGTTAGTTCCTGATTTGTTCCTTCCTTGTTCCTCAGTAACTACACAGGATTTCATGTGTGTGTTATAAAGTGTTATGAACTCTTTAACTCTCTCACTGTTGCTGCTGAAACATCTTTGCGGTACATCTGAACCACAGAAACAGATTAACAGGCAGAGCTTCAGGGTTTGCGTGAGGTTGAGTGTGTCCTGTCTCAGGCTCCCAGACTGGTTTTTCTCCCTCCTCCTTCCTCCTCTTCCTCCTCCTGCTTCTGTTGCCCTTCATAATGGGAACACGTAGTGAAGTGATATGTGGACAGCTAGTCATTAAGCTGTCAGAGGACAGCTTATGGACCAAAAACACTGTCGGTGAAGTGTCTGGATGAACAGACACTTCACCTTTGATATAAATCATTTGTCAGGTATTTTCTTACTGTTTTACCATCAGAGCATTTCAGTGCTTCATTGAGTTTACCTGATAAGACTGGACCAACAATAGCAGCATTTCATGTGTCAAGCACACATTTTATTTAATCTCATTTAAGTAATGGCTGTATTCAGTAGGTCGGGTATCAAATGTTAAATTAATGCATTTGCTTTAACTCACAAACAGATTCTTATGGATAGCTGTCTTACTGTAATACTGGTATAACACATGGAGCCTCAGCTCAGATTGCGAAGAATACAATTAACCAGACAGGTGGTACGTAAGTAAGTCAGGATTTTTTTTTTTTTTTTTTANTTTTTTTTTTTTTTTTTTAATCTAATGTTTTTTTTTCCAGTCAAAGTTGACACACCCACATAAATACACACAGAGCCTGAGGACTAGTGGTCCTGTATGAACATGCTAGCTCACTTTGGCATCTATCCAGAACACACTCGTGTGCTGATATATTTGTGTGTGCATGCGTGAGAGAGAGAGAGAGAGAGAGAGAGTTGATTTGAAAGTGTTTTTGAATGACAACCATGGAAACTGGATTTGCATTGATCGTGTGGGAGAGTGGAAGATTCGGCATATGCCAAGCAAAAATGGCTTTGGTGAAGTTAGTGGTGGGGATCAATTATCTTTGATAAGTGGTAGGTTGTATTTAGAACTTGTACTCAGGGCCTGTTAAGTTGCGTATGTGTGTGTGTGTGTGTGTGTGTGTGTGTGTGACATCCATGTAANAGTTGCGTATGTGTGTGTGTGTGTGTGTGTGTGTGTGTGACATCCATGTAATTGTGATGTGCTGAGTTACATAGGAAAGACAGGAGACAGCTGTTTGGGGGACTCAGTTCCTGTGCTTACATTAGCAAACATTTCTACATCTTTCTGCACTGTACGCACATTTGAAAGTTTCCTACATCTCCTAACGTGTAACTTATTCTGCACAGAGCATGCTGCTCAGCATTTTAGCAGTTTGCCTCAGACATCTTTAAAAATGAAACGAATTTTCATTGGCCGTTATGGTTTAAATGACTCCAAACAGACTTTCTTATGACAGATGCATTTTAAACTTGAAAAATTATGTTGATGATATATGAGTGAGGGAATGTTTTGACAGAAGCATCACAGGAACAAATACCTTTTTCTACTCCACCATCATCTATATTCATCTTCACGTCTAAACTTTTTGTATCCGAGCTCTTTCCTTTTATTGTTAGGCTACCTGCCTTGTGTCATGAAGCTGGCTGCTTTGGTTATCTTGAGCGCAGAAGAGGTCAACACAGATCTGTACTAAAAACTCCTCATAGAATCAATTCTGGCTGTTCACTGGAGATATTTTATCTCCTAGCCAGAGGTTATGCTGCTGTGTACTATGGATGCTATCTATTCCAAGGCAAAATAAACAAATGGAGCAAAGAAAAAAAAAAAAAAAAAANTTTTTTTTTTTTTTTTTTTAATTCCTTCTGTTTTATTAGGAGGATTGATTGATAAGTTCTGAGCCTGATGGGCAAGAAAGTGAGCAGGGGTTATAATGTTATAAGTAGTATTAAAACATGTACTGATTTTGTACCTGCAAAATTAAAAAGATCATAAATAAGTCCATAGAATAAACTGAAGATGTGCCAGGAAGCAAAGAGGGCTTCTACAAGCAAGATATCTCCTTTGTTAGAAATAAAGACGAAAGCAGCATGCAACAAATCAGCACTATCAGGTGAAGGAGACAACAAGCAGCAACTCTGAAATACAGCGAAATCTATGGATTTACCTGTATTTCAGATTTCATGTGTCTTTACGGATCTGTGACTGCACAAATCTGTGCTGACACCACCTGTCAGCGAGCAAATGTCGCCCCCAACTGGTGAGTTTGTATCATTACAATCTCCTGCAGCAGACAGGACACATTTAACAAAAACAGCTCCCTGTTAACGTAAAAAAGCCAGTAATAAAACATACAGAGAAGTAGCCAAAGTCTTCTCTGTTTACACAATATCTATAGTTAGCTCTTTTACCTTTCAGTAAAGGTTCTATTGTCACCTTGTCTGGGTGATGGGTTGATAACAAGTCTGTTAAAACAATAAGTCCTCACTGCCTGTCCAACTGGCTCTCATTCTGTTATCATGCAACCTCTGTCCTGCCTTGCACCCTCTTGTCTTGTCTGGTGTTTATATATAATATTACTGTCATGTTGTTAGACTGTGACTCTATTGTTGTCATTCTGTCTCAGGTGTCCTAAGGTGTGTCCTGCTTCTGAATAGAATATTTATTATGTTTAACCCTCATAAACAATTCATTCTATCTGTTGTAGCAGCTCTGGCACACTCAGGTGATTCAATACACTCTTGATCTTTGCATGCAGACACAATACACACACATACACTCACAATCAGTTGTGGTGTTTCCGTAACATTTAGACACGGAAAGACTGTTTTTGTAACTCGAGCACTGTCTTTCTATTTACAGTCATTTAAAATATGATAGCGTTATAGCATTAGAAATTTGCAGAAATTTGATCAGATTTCACATTTTGCTTGAAGGAGGTCAGGCCAGGTTAAAATAATACAAGAACCTTACAACAAAGAGAGCTATTCATAATAGGATTAGAATTTAAAAGACTAACTAAATGACATAAGTCAAAGCAAGTGATGAATGATGTTACTCAGAAAAAGCAGCCACCAATATTCTTAATGGTTTTGTTGCACTAAAAACGTTGTTTGGATTTATTAATAATGGATTTATTAATAATGAAAAACTTATCTTAACTTTTGGTAAAGTGCTATTTATCATTTAACAAACACAACTCAGTGGAACAGGTATTTATTTATTTTCATTTATTGTTTTTCCTCATGACATGATAGAAATATTCTTCCAGCATGGCATTGACCTAAATTAGGAGATTCTGGTTTTTGAGATGCTACAGTGTAAAGTCATTCAAGTGCTGTGCTGTGAGGAGTGACGCGAGCCCAGACATACTAAGGACACACACAGAGAACAGAAAGCATTAAAGTCCCAATCAGACCACATAATACCCCCTTCACACATACGCACACACACACACATATGCAAAATACCATATTATGTATCAAAATACAGTCAGAGCCAGTCAGCTGAAAATGTCACAATATAGACAATCTCTTACAATGAAGTAGTACATAGTTGGGTTCTTACATTCTCAAATTGATTATAAATCAGCCAAATCATCAACTTTCAGATGCACGAAATAAACAAAAGGCATAGAAAATAAATGTAAAATTAAAGTACGCCAGAGCTCATAAATAAACATAAATAAACCTTTCTTTTAACCTACCTAAGCCATCCACTCTAATGCTGTGATTGATCCTGACCAAAAAGACCAATTTGATTTTTATCTTTCATCTAAATGTAAAACATTGAAATTTATTCACCTGTTATTATTTCAACCAGCATAATGACGTTTTTATTCCATGGAATCTTTTATAGTTTGATTTCTTGTGTCCAAACAAGTCCTTCTGAAATACAAACAGCAACTGTATAAAACTCCAGCTGGGACTCTATAGACACTGAGACACATAATCCCGATGGAATCAGCAGAACTTTACAAATCAACAACCAAAGTAAATTCACGTTCTCCTTTTCTGCATTATATACAACATAAATACTTTCCACCACTACATAAAAAATTACTCCCGAAGATAGAAAATTAAACATACAGTACATTTGACAGGTTTTTTTTTTTTTACATGGAAATAGTTTTTATCTGCATATATATTAGTTATAAATCCTAGTTACACTCGCACACTTGTTGTCCAATCATATGCAGACAAATCAAGCGACAAGTGTAAAGGAATTAAAAAATTTTCCTACATTGCAAACAAATTTTCCTTAACTGATATAAAGGTGTTTATGTCGCCCTGTCAACAGAATTCTGCATAGTCTAAAATCACTTCAGCCACATTGTGTATACAAACATTTCAAAGACATGGAGCGAGAGCAGGAGAAAATAAGGCGGTCACAGATATAATTAAATGCAGCCACAGGAGACAGATAGTTTCAGGCCAAATGCAGATGCAAAATAAAGGACATCAAATATTTAATATCAGATCTCAAAATTCACATTAAAATGAGAAATATAATTATAGTCACAGTGACAGTTCAGTCAAGTACCAAAGTTTGACAGGTATCAAGGCAATTCATTATCAAGACACGGGAGACCAACACCTGACTGGATTCTGACATTAGCTAATGCACGTTCAGCTCGACAGATATGAGGCAAACTTTGATCAGCGAGTGAACTATGCCTGTAAACTGCTGCTTCATTTACAGTTTATTTACTGAGATTTGTTGCACGTGATTGGATGGTTACCCTCCGTGGAGGAGGCTCATCTATGCTTCGAGTGGCCACAAGATCCTGCAGCTGCAGGGCCCCTCCTCCAATAAAGCAAAAGGCTGGACACATAGGGGCTGAACAGTCCACATATCCCTCCCACAGGATACGTAATGAGTGGGCATCATAGAAGGTGACCCGTCCTTTGTCACAGTCCAGACACACTCCAAGTCGGGGTGGCAGAGGAACAGTATGGGGGTGTGGCAGACTGCCATGGCTGCTGTTGTGGGAATTGGCTCCTCCTTGGCTCTGACTGTCCCCGTGGCCCTGACTTTGACCATGTCCTTGAGGAAGCAGGATCTTGCCCATACCCATAGTGAGGAAGCAGAAGGGAGGAGAGTCCTGGCCATCTTCTGCTCCACTGTCATGGCCGCTGTCTGGGTCACACCTGAGGAAGACGTGGAGAGGAGGAGAGAAATCTCAGCAAGAGAAAAGCTAAGAGAAGGACAAAAATGCATCTGTTTTTAAACTTCATGATTAGAACTATCTAGATCTAGATCATGAGAATGGTATGGAATTCTTTAATGTAAAAAAACTAACAATTTCATGACAAAATATGTTTTAGTATAACATAAATAAATCATAAAGTGTCAGGCTATTATGAAGGATCGCTTTTGCATGGATGTGAAAATCCATGATTTAGTATGTTGGTACATACTACTGTATGTTCTACAGGATGTACTGAGTAGTATTATTCAGAAACAATACGTAACACTGAGTATATACAATGTTTTTTTTTTTTTTTTTAANTTTTTTTTTTTTTTTTTAAGTCTGATGTCTCCTAACCCACCGCCACTGAGGGAGTGCATTAAATTTATTGTGAGTCTGCACGTTGCAGATAGACTAGCATGCATCAAGAGGAGCACCAGAAAATAGTTGGGGGGAGTAAAAGGAGACAGTTACCGGTGGCTGGCCATGTCCTGGGGGAGATGAAACCACTCCTGTAACTTAACCTCCTGTCCCACTCCCACCTGAGAGAGAAACAGAGAGACAGTCAGACAGACAGATGGACAGAAAGCTTTAGTCATGCCCAATTTAACCAGATCAAGCTTAAAGGACCATACTGGTAAGTTTGCATGATTGAGCCCAATAACTACTACCCTGATACACGCTATGCTACTGACAATCATTTTCCAAAACACAAACCCATATTTTAGTTTTTCAGTTATTTTGCCAATCCCCTAATCTTTCAAAATCTAATTTTCAAGTGATACGCCCACCTTAAAATTCAATGTTTTGCCTGCTAACATGTACATCTGAATGTAGAAGGCATGGTTGTTTTTAATTTCTTTGTGAAAGTTGTCTTCTCCTGGTACTACATTCCCTGGCAAAGACAAACATTTTCTTCCGTGCATCTTCGTGTTGGACCGTTTAGTAACATCGACAAAAAATAGGAATGAAGTTTGGTTCGCTATGATGGATTACTTATCTCAAGCACGTTTTAAGTCTCAACAAGTTGATTTTACTAGCGTACTGGAATGAACTGAAACCAATAAAAGTCTGGAAAGTAGAAAAAACAAATTTAAAATGCATTGCTCCAGCAGTATGGTTTGGAACATGGTTGGCAGTAATGTAATATGTATGCAGCTTGTATTTATTGGGCTCAAACATAAAAACCAGTATGCTCTTTTAAGCTGATTCTACATTTTCAGTAAATTATGTTAACAAACCAGCAGAGTGACAGGCATCCCTCTCACCTTGACCAGGTAGGAACCAGGCTCCACAGAGCATGCCCAGTAGTGTTTTCCTTGAGTGACAGCCAAGTCAGCTACTAGCAGGTCTGACGTCAAGTGGCAAGAAGTGAGTGTGCGGTCAGCGGCTTGCAGGAGAGAAAGGCCTGGCACACTGCGGGCATAAGTCTGGCCTTTACCCAGAGCTAACCTGTCAGCATGCAATCCCCAGCGAGAGTCCAAGGAGAAACTCAACACTGGGAGGAGGTGAGGGAAGAATAACAGGAAGGAAAAAAAGGGAAGGAGAGAGGGATGGCATGGAAAATAAAGGGAGGATATCAGGAAGGGAGGGGAATTAGATCTTGAAGAAGGAACAGAGTCAAATTACCAGCGGGTCTGAACACGTGATGGTGACGGCAAGGTAAAAAGGACAGGAAAGGGTGTATTCAAGACTCATCAGATATTAAACTTTTTTGGTTAAATGGCTTTGAAAAGTCATAACTATGTAGAATAATATTTTAAGAAAACACACAAAATAAATTATTAATGAAGAATTTTTAAAAGAACAGAAGAAAAGACAGAAGAGGAAAGAGGTGGAGCGGGATGAAAGTAGAATGCAGAACAGAAGGAGAAGATTTGGTGCAGAACCTAAAATTAAAAGGGATTAGGAAACAATGAAATCAAGGGATGGAGAGAAAAGAAATATTAAGATTAGTTGATGACATGAATAATGACATTAATGGAAAAATATCTTAAGTCATTTAATATGATGCTGAGTTTAACAATCAAAAATCTACTTATTGGGAAGTAGATAAAAACAGTTTACGTATAAGATGATTTTACATAGTGAAAGAAATGGTAATTCAGTTATTTGGTCATGTAGATAAAATGTGCACATCTCACCAGGTGCTGGTGGAGTGTGCAGGTAAACTTCTTCACTGTATTCTCCAAAACCAGCCTTGTTGCAACCTCTCACCCTGAGCACATACACACTGTCCATCTGCAGCCGGTCAATCCTAACACTGGTCCCTCTCACTTCGTTTAGACGCTGCCAAGCTGTTGTGGAATTAGGGGATCTGGTGCCGCCCCATGTGGCTCCGGTAACTCCAGTCCGTCGCTGGTACTCAACAGAGAAGTGCCAAGCTGGAGCCGAATCCTGAGGGAGGCGCCAGCACAAAAATAGCTGGTCGTATGCTAATGTCTTTTGAGTGTCAATAACAGGAGCCAGTGGGGCTGTGGATGAAGCCAAGCATTCAGAGAGATACAGCGTACATTAACTAATTTCAATTCAATAGAAATCCCCTTTACCCTGAACACATCATATGAACAAAAAGGACCATATAACCCACCGCGTATGAACTCTAAGCTGCTGATTAGCTTGATCTCTTTTGACGCATCTAGATGAAAATGTCTGAAAGAAGTGTCAGCAGAGATAGAGAAGCACTGGAGGTTTTCTATAGCCTTCACCAGCCTGGAGGGTGAGAGACAAAGAAAAAATTGAAAGAGGAAGGGGGGTTTGGCCTGCTCAGTGTAGTTTCTAGAGTTAAACCATTCCCCCTAATTTCACGATTTGTGTGATGCTGTATTTACTGGGTCTACCTGTTGTGAGTGACTCTGGAGGCCTGTATGAAGCACGGTGGATCACTTTCCTTGAGTAACTCCTGAGTATAGGCCATCAAGCCCTCATGCTCCAGCAGCCCTCTCCTCTCTGACACCTGGGCAGAGAGAGCCTCCTCCCTCCTGTTGCGGGCCCCCTCCAGAGCCAGGGACAAAGCCCCTTGACGCTCTATTACAGCTGCTCCCAGCTCCCGGATACAATGGGTCAGTTGCTGCTGAGCCACTTCACTGTTAACCTACAGAGACAGTAAGGGGAATCCATGGACAGAGATGGGGAAAATTAAGAAGCTGTTTCTGCGTAGTAAAAAAGACAGTGATGGATTAGGAATGAGGAGGAAACACAGTAACTAGCTACAGTGCAGTGTGAAGATGCAATAGAGTTCTAGGCCACTAGAGGGCCCATAAACCACATGTTCCTTCAATTACATTGTAGTATTTTTAGTAGATAAAAGACAATTTTACACTACTATATTGGAGGCTGGGTTCAGATTCCTGTGATGTAAGATGGAACTGTACCTTAAAGCACAATCAAAAAAGTGGCCTCTTAACAAATGCATGATGTTGATGGTTCAATGTCAGAATTCCTGATGTTCTCATTGAAAACATGGATTTGAATCCCAGACATGGAAATGTTTAGAACCTCTGTTATTACTGTGTGAAAGCAGAAAAAACACATCTGCCAAAGAGAAGTTTCCTATGGAATCAAATCAGTATCACTTACAGTATCTTAAAATTGGAACACGTTATTCAAATTTTGTCATCAACTGTATGATAGAATTTGTGATGACAATGTAGGATGCCCATGTTCAATTTCAAAGAGTGACTCTTCAGAGGAAGACTTGCTAGGTTAAAACTGTGCCAGCAAAACCTGTTTCATATGGGAGTTTTAATTCACTGTGTGTATACTTTATTAGTTTTAAAGCACTGATTTTGAATCTAGCACCTGTTCCACTGTTTCTGTGTTTGTGGAAGTGCATATGACTATCTTTGCAATTACCCAAGGTCCAACAAAAGACTTGTACCGGGGCCTGAAAAAATGTACAAGGAAATAGACAATTTGAATCACAGAAACTGCTGTTCACCTCCATCTGTTTGATGGCATTTTCCAGCTGCAAGATCTGGCTCTCTACTGTCTCCTGGTTGGCCAGGATGTAGTTGACTTCCTTGGTGACCTTGTCCTGTAAGACCAAAATGAAAGCTGACATTTCAAGGCATTATTATGATATATATATGACCAAAAGTGGACTTGTCATTGGGGAGTTTTCTCAGTGGGTTGATTCTCTGATGAGGATCCAAACACAGTCCAAATACACTCCAGGCACAATGTATCTGCCTGAAGCACCGAAGCTCATGAACTCACCTTGAGGGCCTGGTAGGCCTGTGCTATAGGCAACACTTTGTGCCCATGGTGAACACGACGGAGCTTACAAAGTGGGCACAGCAACTTCTGGCAGCTGCGGCAGTACCACAGCAATCTCTCCTGCTCATGTTCTGTGCAGGTTAGCACCTACAGGACAAAAGAGGATTAAGGCACAATGATGGTTGAAAAAAGCTATATCATGCACACAAAACACAGACAAACCTTTGGCCGAAAGTTGTTGGTGGGTAGGATGTGCTCATGCTGGGCTCGGGGGGTTCCCCACGGGTGGTAAAGTTTGAAACACTCGTTGCAGAAGTTGGACTTGCAGTCAGCACAGCCCTTAGTGGCCTCCAGAGACTGAGGAGGCTTACAGAAACCACACATGATGGCTACACTGCCCAGACTTACTGTGTGCCTGTACCTAAAGGCAGGCAGAGGGAGAAAGAAGGAAGGAAGGAAGGAAGAAAGAAAGAAAGAAAGAAAGAAAGAAAGAAAGAAAGAAAGAAAGAAAGAAAGAAAATAGATATTTAAAACATAAGAAAGCAAAGACTTATCTCATTTCTGTCCTGCTCTCTTTTCAGACTCGAACTCTTTAACTGACCTGGTTACATCACCAGCAGCTGCCTGTGTTAGTGCATCCTGAGAAGTAAAACATGCACCGTCACACTTTCCTGACCAACAACCAACAACCACTGCCTGGGGAGGGAGCAGCTGCTCTCATCAAACTGCATAAATCTAGGAATCTACCTCCCCAAAACTCTCTCTGCGGCTCAGCACTAAAGCTGTTTCTCTCACTTTGATCCATTTGAGCTGATAAGCAGAAAGGCTGGGATATTCTCTCTAAACTTATTACACAAAATGTTGACATATGTAACTATTGTATTACTGTTGGGCATAAAGTTTTGACCTGTCCCTGCAATCTCCTTTTAGGCTTAGCCATGGATTACAGCCTTGAGTCAGGAGCAAAGGAGAGATGGATGATTCAAACTCCTTCCAGCAAGCGATTTCCTGTCTTATCTATAAAGCAGTATTGACTAAGACCTTCATTTGAGGCCTTTCTTCATTTCCTGCAGGATTGGCTAAAGGACTGTTTTTCTCAGTGTTAAGAAGCATCTTAAATCTCTGATTACTGCATCCTTGATTTCTGATGATAAGACACCTTTGGAAGGAAGAAGGAAACAATATCAGTCCTGTTTCTGCATGACTATCGGCGCTGTCTGCTTTATGTCTGTCTGTGTATGTATGTGTATGTGCCGACCTCTCCACAATGCGCTCCAGCGTAAGGTTGCGCAGGCAGTCTGTCAGGCCTCTCTCTCCGAGCTCCACGTCCTGCTGACAGGACGGACAGGGGAACAGCATAATGGGAGGCGTCACGTTCTTCCGTCTCCGCCCTGGGTACGTCCCACACACTGGGAGAAATATGCAGGAACAGAGGACATAAAAGGGCAAAATGGAGGAGAGAAAAGGTGACAGTGTGTATGGCGAAAGGCGTGAAAGTGCAATAAGACACACGTGTGAGAGTCAGTGGCTAGAGTTTGTTTGGGCGGGAGAGATGGGAGCAAAGGATGTAGAGGAAAGGTTTGTGAAAAAAGGTAAAGAAATGGAGATTCGTATTTGTCCTCACCTTGACATATAGAGCACAATGATAAATACATAAAGGTTAGAGGAAACTCTCTTTGCTTACACACACCCTGAAAATACACCTGCTGGAGAGATGCTCACTGCCTTTTCTGCCTCCTTGACTCCCTCTGCCTCTGTTCCCCATTTTCTACATATAAATAAGTCATGAGATGAATACACTACATATATATACATACTGTATATGTATATAGGTCATGACATTTGCCATTGATGTGTCACTCTAGATCACCTTGAAGTCATCTGCTTGGATGCTGATATTCAATTTTTCTTTCAAGCATGACAATATTCAGTCTCACTTTCACGTAATAATCAGGCTGCTTACATACAAACTCACCCAGCTGTACCAAAAGACTTGATACTGCAAACTAACACAGACACACACACACACGATGCATAATCCACATGTCATTCTTCCTCCACCTGTTCTGAGGACTCGCTCCAGGCGGTCGGGGGTCCTTGGTGTGGGTTTGCGTGGTTGCCGTGGGGAGCGTGTGTTGGGGCTGGAGGCAGGTGAGTAAGGCTCTGGGGGTAGTTCAGGAGGAGGATAGCCTCTTTGTACCAAAACCTCAGCTGCACACAACAGACACACACTGTGCTGACACGGCAATAGGATGGGCTGCTTCACCATCTCATCACACATTGGGCAATGCAGTTCCTGCTCCATGCTCTTCATGTTGGACTGAGAGGGGAGGGGAGGGAAGGGGAGGGGAGAGGAGAAGAGAGGTTGTGGTGAGGTTCAAGTAACTGAATGAGGAGCAAGTTCAGATAAAGGATGAGTCACTGTCATAAGTAAGGAATCGTTTGCTCTTTACATTCTACACCTCCTGTCATTTGCAAAAATATACATTTGGCATATGTAGGAGTCAGGAATGAGAACAGGAGCTGCTACAGATCCTGGTTAAGTTTTGATGTTGGACATCAAAAAGCACAGACAGGGCAGATGTTAGGCAGAGCAGGATAAATATAGCCTTCTCTGACTTTAGGCATAAGTCGAACACCTGCAAGTTAAATATAATATACTGATATCCAATTTGTACCTGTTAAATTCTGATACAGAATTAGGTGCTCTGGCAGAATGGGCCTTGGTGACTGAGAAGACACATTCAACAGGGAGGATTTCTTGTGTATCAAAAGGATTACATAAATGTAAATTTTGGTTTCTTTTTCATATGCGTTGCTGATTGAGGCCACAGTCCAACGATGCAGCTACTTAGCCTGTATCTCGTTTCTATGACAACGATTATCTCTGGCTTCTCGGCGTGCGGCCCATAAAGCAGGCTTTTGAAGCTAGTTAGCCAGTGTATTTAAACGATCATAATTTATTATATCTCTACTGCTTTGCCTTTTAGAACGTTTTCACCTTGTAGGTATCTGGTCATATGTTGTCCTCCTTTCGTTTTTTTAGTGTTTGATCGTTGCCAAAAAGCAAACCAGTTCTTTGATTCGACAGATACCAAAAATGTTTCAAATGAGGCCGTGTGTAACATTCCTATGTGCTACATTCACCTGGTTTAGAGAAAATACTACCAAATTCTGGGAGGAATGAGAAGATGATCGACCAAAACACATTAATATTTCTTTCAAAATGATTAACCATGTATGCATGGTCGAAAAAAAATAGTGAAATATAATAACGAACGTCATACTTACACTAATGCGCACCAATGCGTCCATGATAGACGTAAAGGATTGTAACTCCGCTTCTGCCATATCTCTCTGCTATACAGGGACTAGATCCGTTTCTGAAGATGGTTATCAGTCTAAACCCGAATATGGACAGATGTACAGAGCCATAAGCTTATTTGGTGTGGTTGGTTTGTGCTGGAAACGCGCTGTGGCGCACACACTGATTTGTGCCGTTTGTCTGGAAGAAGACTGGATAGGATGGATTCGTAGGAATAGGAAGAGGTGTGTACGTGTGTGTGTGTGTGTGTGTGTGTGTGTGTGNGGGGGGGAATAATCAGCCGCATGAAAACATTTCTGTATATTAGAATGGCCCTGTTTTATTTGATGTAATCAATTCTTTGTTATATTAAACAAAATATTATATCCCTACTGAAAATGTACATCCCTGTTGGGTAAGGTAAAAAAATTAAGTAAGGTCAAAAATTAACCATTATTCATATTTTCTGCAGCAGATTTTTGAACCTCTTCTTGAGGTTTTTGAAGCATCGTTTTCAGACATTCGTGTGGATTAGAAAAACAATATGTAAAACTGATTGTGGCCCAGTTGCTCATAGCGCCATGAAGTGGCAGTATTTCATAAGAAAACATGAATAAACAGTCTATCGAACACTATAATAATTCTATTATATTCTGATTTATGAGATATGAGCAGCAAAGACAAAATGGAAGAAGAATCTGGAATTTTAATATCAAGACAATGATAATTTATTAGCTACACAAGGTTAAAAAGCCGAATGTCGTTTTTGAGAAGCAGGTACCTATACAACACAGGTTGCAAACAATTGTGGAAAATGACTGCAGTAATTATTTTCTTAAAAAAAAAAAAAAAAAATTCTAATCATTTTTGTTTAACCTTCTTTAGACCTTTTCTTGTTTGACCTTTTTTCATACTTTTCTTTTTTTATTTGACCCTTGAACCATTTTATGTTTCAACGCATTCACCGTTTTTATTTGTGGCACTTCATTGTTTCACACCCCCATTTGTCACTTCTCACCCGCGTGTCTCATGTAACCCACTTGTCCCCAGTGGGAATCGATCCAATCCAGTTTCATCCACACACGACTTCACACTCAGTGTATTATTCCATTCGGCCATCCTCAGCGCTGGTGAGCACCATGACCAGAGACAGAGTATTGCAAGACAAGACAAAACCCAAGAAGAAGAAACAACGTCCGCTCGCAATTGTCGTCCCTGTCAAGAACGCTTGTATGCCAGTTCTTTTACAACCCGGTCAGTAATAAAGAATGCACAGGCTGACGTCGGTTGTTGTAGCAACGCAGATACCGTATGTGTGTGGATTGTATGCATGTATAATTAACATTAATAGTTATAGCGATAAATTAATTTAATTTCATATGTATCACCCTTGTATGTGCTACGATAACGTTAGGTTTCTTTGACGGACTGAAGCTAAGTTAGCTATCTACACCGACTTGGTTGTGTGGGCACAGTAGGTGATAACTTTACTGTGCTGCGAGGAGTCTTACGTTGTAATTAATAGTTTTGTGTCAAATTCAGTTGGTTGTGCGTTTTATTCTTGTTTACTCGTCGTCTGAGTGTAAAGGAAGCATGTCGGCGGTGAGCAGCCTGGTTCCAGCTCGGTTCCTGACCATCACTGCTCACCTGGTCATCGTTATCACCATTTTTTGGTCCAGGGTAAGAGAGACAGTTTTTCACCAGCTCTGAGCCGCTGTGATAAGATGACATTTCTTATGCCTTTTCGATTTAAAATCCTTTTAAAATTGCCACATTGCATCATTCCCATTCAACTGTAAATACTGTGTTTTTAGTCGCGTGATGTATGTTTTGCAGGAAAACAACGTGAAGGCCTGCTTGCCTTTGGACTTCACAAAAGAGCAATATGACAATGAAGACAGAAAGTAAGAGAATCTCTCTCTCTCTCTCTCCCTCTCTCTCTCTCTCTCTCTCTAATGTGTGACTCTCTGTGTTTCAGGTTGGTGGTGGCATTAGCAGTCACTCTCGGTCTCTTTGCTGTAGAGTTTGCTGGTTTCTTCTCAGGAGTATCCATGTTCAACTGCAGCCAGAGTCTCCTGTGTATCCTTTATACTGACACTGGTGCTTTAACATCATGCCACTGAACCAAAACCAGTACTCTGATAGCAACAGTAAAGATTTTGTTTTGTCACAATCCCATTCCATGCATCTGTCTGTAATACTGATATGATAATAATAATATTATGTTTCAGCCGAGAGGTGGGTGGGACATCTCCAACACAAGCCAGTAAGTTAGTATCAGATCAAATATCTCTTGTGAAACTCTCGAAATAGATCAAAGCAGATGTGATTTAAAAACAACAAAAAAAACAAAAAGGGTTGTAACATCTTTGTGATAAGTGATATTAAAAATAAAAAGCCAGTCTAGTTTTCCATTATGATTCCATAACTTGAAGCTTTTTTGTATTATAGCAACAGGAGTCCATGCCAGTGCCTCAGTGGCTTTGGTTTTCTTTCTGTTTGAGCAGTGGGAGTGTGACATCTACTGGTGGATCTTTGCCTTTTGCAGGTCAGTGTGTATAAATATTGTATGGATTTTTCCAAAACTGCTTTTTTTCCCTGACAGAAGTTTCACAGCACTGGCCGTCCACTGCAGCGCATCCGTCTCCTTGTCTTTCTTTGTATTTGAGAAGTGGGAATGCTGGACATATTGGGTTATTTTTGCCTTCTGCAGGTTGGTGTGTGTCTGTGTGCATGCTTGTATGAGCTTTTAGACAGGCACTTTCAAAAGTGTTTGTACTGTGTGTGTGTGTGTGTGTAATCTCTCTCTCTCTCTCTCTCTCTCTCTCTCTCTCTCTTTGCAGTGTGCTTCCTGTATTAGGGGAGATTCTTGTGTTTATTGCTGTTTTTGGACTAAAGAAAAAGCCATTATAGAGACGTCGTTCTGCCAAATGCTGGACATCTCTGATAATATTACTACAGACACAACACATTGGTTTGTGGTTGATTCATGGAGCACAGAGGACTGAAATGAAATGAAAAGCAATTGTGACCATCTTCGGACATTAACTACGTGCACGTTAAAAAGTGTCTAGATTGTTTGTTTTTTGTTTTTTGGGGTTTTTTGTTTGTTTGTTTTTTACTTTTCTTTAGACTTGTAAATTGAATAGATGCATTAAAACAATTTCTTACTGTTTGTATCTTTAAGAGGTTTTGATTGATAGAGTGGATGCGTGTCAAAGTTGATTTTATTTTTTCTTTTCTTGACATTAATGTAGTTTGTTGTTGTTATCAGTCAGGATTATTCACAAAATTTCAGCTATTAACAATTTTTAGGGTTATTTACAACTTCCTCATTTTGTCATCTGGAAAGTTCTCTTTTATCCAGACTTTCTATTTCTGACTTTTCAAGATTATTTCCCAACTTTTACAGAACACAGTTTTGAGTGGTACTTTGCTATTTCCCGTTGTTAATCTCGATTATTCAGGTTTGTTCAGGGTTATTCCCAAATTATCAGTCGTCTTTAGGATTTATTCCACATTTTCAATGAAATTACAGACGTTCCAACGTTGTTACTTTTATTATTACAATTTTGTTTTTGGGGGGAATATGTCGGGTTTTTT